>OY720032.1:5121420-5213337 GCA_963082485.1 Eudonia mercurella
CGACGCGGCTGGCCGGCCCTTCTACCCTCAAGTGCAAAAATATGTGTGCACTTACACTTAAGACGTTTTATTTGTCATTGTATTGTGCAAAACAGCAATAATTTGTTCATGGGATGAGTATAGCTAACTGATAAGACTATTCAAAATACTATGCTTACCATATAAATTTGCTACATTTTCATTCAGAACACATACACACACACACACACATATGTAATGATCAAAAAACATAGCGATAGCTCAGTCATTAATTCACAAGTCACAAATTAGGAATATGTTTAAGCACATGTAAAGCACTGGTATTCTGCCACAAATTGAATTTTAAAAACACTATAAAAAAGGAATAAACTCCGCATAGCATTGCCATTGGTTAATAATTCGACACTTCCCTCCGAGGTCCTTAACCCGCACTTGGGTGAAATGCCGGTCCCATACATCGACATAGACCAGAGAATTATGTTACTGCAAATAGTTTTCTGGAAGTATAATAAAAACAACCGACAAAAAAATACGAATAATGCAACGCAACAACAACAACAACAACACAAAATGTTGTGCGCCACAGTAGCAATAGCTCGACTTGGCATTATACCTTTCTGCCACACACATAGAAACTATACAAACTTGAAAACTCTAATTCATTCAAATCAATAAGCCGATTTGAATAAAAATGTAATGCTAAAGAAAAAAATTATGTTCATGGTTAACAGAAAATTATTTTTAACTTTTTATGCGATTTGAATGGTGGATTCTGGTGGATTTTCCATAGTGGATTTTAAATCGTATAAACGTGCTAGTTCTATAAATGTTTAGCATTAATTGTCAATTGTGATTTTAAATATAAAAAGAAAGAATTTTATGATCACCAACCCGCATTTGGCAAGCGTGGTGATTAAGTCATTGTCCGTCAATTATAGTGATGACTTGATTTCAATGATGGAGGCCTTTGCCCAGCAGTGGGACAGTTACAGGCTATTTACTTTACTAAGTTTTTAGAGTCAAAACGTCACTGGTGACTTCGAATACGTGTGAGAAAGATCACTCTTGATTGACATTACAAGAGATTAAAAAAAAATGTCCTGTCCAAAATATTTTTTTAAAGTCAATATTTATATGAAATAACTTAAACCAATGCAGTTATCCACAAAGACATTGCTAAAGCCGAAACATAGAGAATAGAACAAAATTGGTAATAGACTTAAAAAATATTTCGACTAAATGTTTAGCGACCTAGACCATATAACTTAATTCTTTAATTAAAAAGATTAAGCAAATTTTATATAAAACAATATAATTTTATAGTTTTTATTCATTAAATACCTGTACCAAGTGACTAAGTAATAAGTTATCATATTGTTTTTGTCTAGTTTTGCTTCTGTTATTGTTAAATACTTTTTCTGTTTTGTATTACATGTTTATCATGTTAGTGGGGTAAACCTACTTAGTGTTTTTTTTAATGTTTAATAAATTCTATATTCTTACTAAATGGCTGGACGACATCAAAAAATGAAATGGACTAAGCTATAGTCAGCTAAATATGCCTGCGGTGCCAGCAGGAGGTTTTGTGTGCTGATTTCCAAACTTTACTATGAAGAGGCACTAAAAGGTAATGATGATGCTGGTCCTTACCAAAACCACAGAGACGAATAGTCCAAAATACCTTGTTGAGATACGTTTTTTGTTTTTTATTTAAGGGTTTGTCAACAATTGTTACTTAATCATCATCATCATCAGCTTATTTTATGTCCCCACTGTTGGGGCACGAGCCTTCCCTATGGATGGATAGGGAGATCGGGCCATAAACCACCACGCGGGCCCAGTGCGGATTTGTGGTTGTTAACGACTGCAAATGCAGCCGGGACCAACGGCTTTACGTGCCTTCCGAAGCAGTTACTCCTCTCAGTTACAGTTAATATTACTTTCTAATTGTACTCACGGCTCCACATCAACCTACCTCAAACTGTCAAATTTCCTCAATATACTTTGAACTTTAAGACTAAGTTATATGGTATGGTACAATCTTTTATAGATAAAAACAACATGCATTAACTTTATACCCTCAGTAAAACCTATGACTAAAACAATCAAATTACATGTAATCTGCCTGTTTGCAGAAAAAAAATGGATACATTTAACTAGTGTCTTGGTGCATGGAATCAGTCTCCTATTTTTGATGTAGGAACACGAAATATCCAAGTGAGAGTGAGAACTGAGCCGGTTCGGTTGTAAGTTCTGCATAGACGGGATTGGGGAATGTTGGCCGAAATTAGTTTTACGCGGCGGCGCCGGCGACGCAAAAAGCCTCTCGACCACATTACGAGGATAATGGAATGGGAGTTTACTAAATCTAGCCATTGAGGACAATCTATCTCATTCGTCAGTAACTTTAACACACACATCGCACTACCAATACAATACTGTTGTAACTTAACATATACTGATATTTGAGATTAAACCGTACTGTTAATAGATTACGGTAAAATCTCAAATATCGATATATAGTGCGACATGAGTACAGCGGGCATTTTCCTACATAACTCTTACTGAATCTAGAACTATGTCCCGATCCGAATAATTGAGACACTAAGAAATACAAACATCTTCTGTTACATTTTATTAATTTAAGTAAGTAATTATTTAGTAATAAGTTAGTAAGGCAGCAGTAATTTTATATATTCCAACAAAAATTTTTTTTCGGGTGTCTGAGGTTTAGAATATTTTATTCTATTTTATAGCTATTTCAATTACACGTTGTAAGGTAGCAAAATGACATTTAAATATTACAAAATGTTATTAGTATGTGGCCGAGTGGCTAAGCGTTTGGCCACATAGTAAAAACTTAAAGGCTACGTTGAAACTCTTAATTATGTACATACTGTTAGTTAAAGTTAATAGCCTCCATCATTGAAATCAAGTCATCACTACAAAATGATGGGTAATTGCGTAATCACCACGCTTATAAAATGCGGGTTTGTGATCACAAACCCGGACTATGCATCGAAAAACCCAAAACACACTATGACCGAGCTGGAAATTGAACTCAGGACCTCCGGATTACGGGCCGAGTGCTTCGCCACTGGACCACCGAGCCGTGTAGAGATAAAATACATAAAGAAATAGAAAAGAAAGAAGTTTAATTCTAAATTTAGCTAAAAAACTAGGTGACCAACAGCAGCAACTTCTCGTAGCACGTAGCACTTGTGTTGCTACGAACCGCTACGAAATCCGTACAAGTTTTACTAGGAAAGTGAGAGAACGTAATCTATTTGTAAAGTTGCTTCTGCGTAGTTCATTTGCGTCACATAGTTTTCTCTTTTTGCTTGAGGGTAAAACAACGCAGCCTTATTAAGTTTATACGAGTAGTAATACATGTTATAGTTGATGCGAACTCCTTAGAGTAGCAGTTAGTAGTAGCCTTTTTATAATATTTTTTAATTGTTTGTTTTTCTTTTTTGGATTGTTTTTAATATTCTGTATTTTTGTATCATATACAATATGTCGATTGCTTATACTTATTACAAGTAAATTATAAAAAAAAGAAAAAAAACATATTTTAAAAATCTGTAAATTAGCAACAAAAGTAGGTACGTATGTATGCGTAAGCGTAAGCTTAGGCCACTTTACGTAAGGTCGTCGACCTAAAACTAAAAATACTTTTAACACCGAGCAAGTAATAAGGAACCGATTAATTTATAAAATTGGTGTAAATCAGAATAGCGACAGTCGTCTGACGAGAATTAGCGGTCCGGGCCATAGTAGGTAGATTAGAGCGCAGCGGGCGGGTCGACGACCTTACGTAAAGTGACCTAAGCTTACGCTTACGCATACGCACCCCCGTTGCCCATTTACATAATTTTAAATATTAATAATTTATTTGTAATAAGTATAAGCATTATGACCGCTGCTATGAATACGGCGCAGGTGCAAATCAACATAATGTATTTTTCAATACACGAGTTTATAACAACCGAACCAGTACTTTTATTAAATACAGTCTTCTATATATTATGTCGATAACAACAGTGCCTACTGCTAATTGAGACACGGTTGCATCACAGCTATTTGTCTGAGAACGATGGAAACAATGACAATAATAATAAAGAGTATATTAGGTACTGATTAGAGACAAAATGGTCTATGGCTCAATGATTCCAGAAAACCAACAAAGCCTGTTATTCTGCCATAGCCTTACATTCAGGCATGGTTCAACTGCATTTTAAAGTGAAAAATAATAGTAGGTAATACAGAACACAGAACCTATAGACAAATACAAACATTGAACACGTCAACTATACTATTGATATTTTAATCCAAATAGTAGTACGGCTGCTACTCACATCTAGTGCTAGTGACTGCTCATGGAAAAGCGACATAATACAATTATTTAATTATAGGTTAATTAATGTTCCTAGTGATTGACCTTGTTTCTAGTAGTGCAGCCTATCGATACCAATCATCATCATCATCAGCTTATTTATGTCCCCACTGCTGGGGCACGAGCCTTCCCTATGGATGGATAGGGAGAACAGGCCGTAAACCACCACGCGGGCCCAGTGCGGATTGGTGGTTTACAATTACTATGTAGTGAGTCTGTTTTTTTAAAGTTTTTCATTGCCGTGGCTTGCGCCTTTCAGCTAAAAAATAACTGTTATTTCAGGTCTTCTTTAGCAATGAAATGTACTGAATTATGGTAATAATATAATATATATGTTCATGGCCTGTTAAAAAAGGATAATTTTTACATAGGTACCGTACCTCTATGTCATTGTTTACTCCATAGAAAAATAAAGGAGGAAAATAAGGTGTTAATTCAGGATATGTTGTGATTGTACTCAATCCGCCGTTTCAGCGTGATTGAACAGCTAAGACAGTAATAATGTGGAAATTATTGTCATTTCCACATTATTACACAGTATTTTTGTCTGTAGCATGTTGTGTACACATAATATGGTCATGGATAGAATGATAGACACAATGAACATTGTACATGAAAATAATTTGAAATGGTTACAAATTGGCGGTCTTATCGCTTTAAGGCGATTTTTCCAGACAACCAATCCGATGGAGAGACTACTGGACTACTGTCTAGTCTAGAATAATGAATACTTTTTATATTATGCCTTCATCATCATCATCTCAGCCAAAAGACGTCCACTGCTGGACAAAGGCCTCCCACACGGATCTTTGAGGGGTATTTGCCGTAATCGCCACGCTTAGCAGGCGGGTTGGCGATCGCAGTTGATTAAGAGTAACCTCAGAGAGATGCTGCTGCCCATCCTCTGGAATGATCCCTTAGTCGGCTTTTACGACACCCTCAGGAAGATATGGGATGGTGCAATTCTTTATCCCCGGCACCACACAGGGGACACCACACATATTATGCCTTGATCCGATGGTATTATTTATGTTCGTGTAAATAAATTAAATATAAGCTTTGCCTTATTTTATTGGAAGAGTTTGCTGATTGTCTTCGACGGCATTTTCAGCGTCACCGGACTTTATTGGGGACGGCGAGAAAATTAAAGGGTTCCTCAAGCCGTGTGATTGAAACATTGTCAGAGGTTTTCTAGAGGGAATCCCTTCACGCACTAATGCATGTCCCCGTTCCCTACTAGATTGTCTGAGGGGTTCGGATCGGATCGAACTGGGTCATCGTCGTACCCTTATTCTACGAACACGATGATTTAGGCCTAAGCGAGAGTTTTTTTTTCTTGAGACAGTTTGCTGATTGCCTCAGACGGCATTTCAGTTTCACCCGGGCTTTTTGGGGGCAGCGAGAAACTTATAAGGTTCCTCAAGCCGTGTGAAACGAATTACCTTCGGAAGTTTTCTAGAGGGAACAGCATCACGCCCTAGTGCGTGTCCCCGTGCCCTACTAGATTCTCCGAGGGGTTCGGATCGGATCGGAACCTAAGCGAGTGTGCATGTTTAGTGTATCATGTGAATGTGTAGTGGCGTTTTGAGGATCGGGCGAGAAGCTTTGTCTGTGTGTACATTCATATTCAAATACTTAAGTCCAAAAAGCATTTCACATTTTGTTTCGTATAAACTTCAAAACTCTAATAGGAAAGTTGACAGCAACAATATTTAAGGGTATGTTCCGATATACACTGCGAGCACTGTAATGTATGACGTCAATTTAGTATACTGCGAAGCCGTTCCTTTATAGTTAGCTATACTGGTTATTGTTTAAAACGGAATGCAGTCCAGTATACTGTCATCCATGCTGTCATCCATGTCATTTCTGGACCCTGCTGATCACGTGATCAAAGCACTAAGAGCACTTTACCTCGAAAATGCCAGTGCTTACAGTACAAAAACGGCGACGATTTATGACGTCATATATTTCCCTAGGATACTGCGGCAGTATACTGTCAGTCCATAACGGACAAATTTCTCACCAGTAAGAGCACTGGACAGTGCTCGCAGTGTATATCGGAACATACCTTAAATCCAGAACATTAAACGTATAAATAAAATCACGTAACAGTTCTTTAGAACGTTAACCATTTTTTTAAATGATCTAAGTATGAATTTCTGTAACCTTAAAATGTTATCAATAAACACTCAATTGACGGAAGAAAATAGGGACGTCATAGATTCCATTCCCATACAATCTGTTGAAAAATAACGTTTTGATAATTGCTAAAGTTTCTCTATTGACTAGCCAGTCGTCTACCCAGTAGGGAATATGCATAGAAATTAAATTTGTCACAAATATATTTTTCTAGATTCTTTATTGTCTTTACAAGGTGATTTTTTTATTTAGTTATTATTTAAACCCAGAAGATATTATATAAAAAGTGAAAAATAAGGGAAGGAAATTCAAACTTACAAAACGCGTCACCATTGGTCGAAACGAAATGTGACGTCGATGGTCACGTCACGTCCTCGGATTTATCGGCGTCGATATTCATACTGTGTTAGTGTTTGTGAAAATAAAATTGTTTAAAACTGTATTCCTGTATGATCACTTGTGAATATATATTTGTAGTCAATCTAGGACGATGACAGAAACTGGTTTTGTCAAAGCACAATCGGATAATCTACCGAAAATATATGCATTTATGATGTCAGCATATTTTGCATCAAATCTCGATTTTACGAGCGCATAGATCAAAGGAGTGACAGCTGCAAGGTAATTATTATGTTACATGGTATAAAGAGCTTCATTAACCATTGCTAGTCTTTGCCTTTTAACTACGGCCATTCTTTCAACTGGTGGTGGCATATTCCGTTTTTGACACAAAAATATATGAGGAAAATCTCGTTTCTTTAACCGTAGCTTACATTTTTCTCCTTTCTGTTTCATTATGTTATCTATACTAATATTATAAAGAAGGAAGCTGTATGTTTGCAACGATTATACTCAAAACTACAGGACCTATTTAAAAAATTATTTCGCCATTAGAATGCTTCATTAGCGCTGAGTAACATAGGCTATATAAAAAAGAAACGTCCACCCGTGCGAAGCCGGGACGGGTCGCTAGTATTCAATATAATTAACTGTATCTTCCTTAACCTGAATTAAATCATCAAAATTTCGTAAAACCGCAATAGGAATAAGCAAGCTGTTGAGATACATTTTTAATGAACTTTTGTAAACTAGATTAGGTTAGTTTAAGACCGAATCTTCTACTGTTTAATAGCTAATTCACACTAAAGCTGTACATAAATATAGCATACTTACGTTAAAATGATCTTCACAACAAAATACAATCGATATTGAAGATACATTATCCCTGCTCATCACTTTTTTTTTCGTACATTCGCATTGCGTTCGCGTACATCGGAATACGAAATAACACTTTATCGGGTGTACTAATAATAGTGTTTTTGCACTTCGGTACCATACAGTACTTGTAAGAAGGTTTTTTAACTTCTTCCATGATTTGTATAGCAATTAAAACTGAAAATCAGTATGAAGTAACTGAAACGCTATTGTAAACAAACACGGGACACAACCAATGACGTCATCAAAAGCGCGCGCTAAATAGTGGCGTTTGAACGGCTTACATTTTTTCAATGTTTTAAATTACACTTTGAAAAATAATTTGACGATTTTCAAGCCTATTTATATTTTTTCTATGTTATAAAGATGTAAATGATTAATTTAAGAAATAAAAAAAATCTTGCATATTCCCTATTCTATCAAAAACCATTTAGCCGATTTCAATTTTAAAATCCGAAATACACTTGGGCCCACCTGAGAATTGAATCTAGGACCTTCGGCTATCGGGCCGAGTGTTTTGCCGTTCAGCCACCGAGGCGTTATCATAAACTAAAAAAAAAACTTATAAAAATAATATAGATAAGGTAAAGTACTTACCAAAATAAACAAATTGTGAATAATGCAAAAACTATTTTTCTTCAATGCGTATTTTTGGCATTTTTAATTTCAAGATGAAGTGAGATTCGAAATTCGCACCCTATTACATTGATGCCTAACATGTACGAGTATCACAATAATACTGCCTCCTATAATCCCTTGGTGCGTATGCGTCGCCAATACAATGAGCTCGTCACACGTAATGCTGACATTGATATCTTTAATTGTTATAAAAGCTTGTATGTAAAAATGGTTAACAAATCGTCGCTGTTACATGTATTAAATTTATTAATGTTTCTTTGGATGTTTGCGGTTGTCTTAGTTTTGAACTGCTAAGTTATATAATGATGGCTCATATTGCAGACTTAATTTGGTTGCGGTCTGTGACATGACATTTAAAAAATACAGTATTTGTCGATGATGACTTAAATAAAAGTTAGTAATTTATTTTTCTAGTTCTAAGAGATTAATTTTATTTAGTTACTAGCAACTAGTTTTCGGTCAGTCTCAAGCGGCTAACTCTCAATAGAATAAAATGTTTGCCCGTTAGAAAAAGTTATCTTATACTCGTATGTCAATTATCAGCATATCATCATCATCATTGATTTTAATTAATCCTTTATTGTACAATAAAATTACAGTCTAAATTACATTATGAAAAAAACATATACAAGGGTGAGCTTATCTCTAAAAGAGATCTCTTCCAACCAACCCTAGCTGTAGTTACAAACAAAAGTCTGCGGGACTAACTGTCGACCATAACTTAAATAAATACCTAAACCTAAAAATAAATAAATAGGTACTTAAACTAATTATATAAATATACGTATGTACATACCTATACACATATACATATATATATATATATATATATATATATATATATATATATATATATATATATGTATATATATATATTATATATATACTAATTATCATCTGACTGTATGTATGTATATGATGTTACTGACTACTGCTCAAGTTGGAGAGGTAGTGCTCTTTCAATTTGTGTTTAAAAGATGCGACTGATGGGCTCTCACGAATGCTGGCAGGCAGTTTATTCCACAATCTGGCTGCATATACAGTGTAAGAATTGTGGAAAAATTTGGAATTGGATTGTGGATAGAGAAGGGTTCTTGTGTCACAAGACCGTTTGAGGCGGGAAGTGGCAGGTAAGAGAGTAAAACGGGAACGTAGGTAATGAGGAAGCTGAGGGTAGTGAAGGATTTTATAAAGGAGGGACAAGATGTACATATCACGCCGGAGTCGGATTGGGAGCCATTTCAACTTTTACCTGAACAACCTTTAGTGAATATCATGAATATTAATTTCTTTTTTTGTAATAAACTCAATTATACATTATGTTAGTAAGCTAAGGAAGAGCGGGGCCTCCTGGTACAGGTATCTTGTATACTTAACAGGTTGGTCCCAACCACTTGTAAAATTGAAAGGTTAATGTAAATTGAATAAAAAATATTTTCATTTTCATTTTCATTTCATTTCATCATCATCATCTTCATCATCAGCCCTATATATATATATATATATATAGGGGTACCTACATGTTTGTATACTCGGTTTGGTTGGTGGTAGGACTTGTTTGTCCGCCTGGCTTGCTACCACCATCTTATCTAAATATGTCGCCATAACATCGATGTTTGTAGCATTATTGTGTTCCGGCAGCTAGAGATAAGATAGCCAGTGCCTCACTAGTTGAGGATCCCGGGTGAAGTGCGCTTCTACCAATTGGCCTTATCATTCGAGATCAATGCACTGTGCTTACCCGTAAATAAAAAAAAAAAAGAAATATAAGACAAAAGTCTACTACCTTTTGGTCGACTTTAGTCGACCAAAAGGTAGTACAGGGTTTACTAATGCTATTTTCCACTGACTCGGGAAAGTTGAGGTTAAAATAGACTTGTTAACGATGGCTGTTATAAGAAACAAAGTGTGCGGTAACGTTAGCAGCACCATGTCCATTGATAAACCGTCAACGTGCATTACTTTTTATTGACAAAAGGATCTTAGCTAAATACTTCTTGCTCACTAGCTGGTTGCAAAGAGCTGGTTGTCAAATTGGATCAGGGTGGATTATTGTGCGTGCACCAACTCCTCGTCGAATGTAAAACTCTACACGCCCTCCCCTACCTCGACGTATATGGGGCGGGCGAGGAATGCACTGCAATCTGTAGCCGGGTACCTTAGGTGCTTGCGCTTCTTCACCCTGCCTAATCTACGTCTCATTTATTGCAACAATATCGCACCTTAGATTATTCATGGTTATGATAAAGTGATATTGAAAAAAATCCTTTCTTAGTACACTCCACGGACAAATAATTTAATAATTTAACGATTTGTTCTGTACGTACGTTGTCTGTCAGTAAATGATTATAGATCACAAGGATTTTGTAGGATTTGTATGAAATATGAATATTACTAATTTCACTTATCATTTTTACTTATCTGAAGTTGTATGCTACGAGTATACTAGAATTATAGTTTAATCTGAAGACTTGATGACTTGGTGACCGTAGTTTGATCTTAATTTGAATAAAACAGGATCTTCGTAAGCAATGGAAAAGTGCTTTATTTGAATTAACATTTGATTGACGCTTGTATAAGTATAAGGCCGATAGATACAATATTTTAAACAAGTAGTAAAAAACAGGTTTCGCTAAATTATATCACATAAATAGATTTTAGGCACGTCTTTTTTTAGGAAAGGAATATTTGCTGTTGCAGCGTCCTAGCAGAATAATTGACTTGTTATTATTATTAGCTTCGTGATACTGAAACGACGGTTTTCAGAGAAGCCCGTTAATACTCCAACCTACCTACTCCTACCGTATTCTCGTAATAATCTAAGTTGATTACATGAAGGAGCTACGCCAATAATCTCACTGAGGAAACATAAACGTCATAAATTATGAGCTGGCTAAAGTTAAGTGTACACAGCGGTGGCAGCGAGGCGGCCCCGGGCGGCCATCTCCCAGGGGCGAAGACAGGCTTATCTCAATTATAAGACATTTTCCTCGTATACCAGCATAGGTACGGTTTAAAAAATTCCAAACACCCCTAGGCTTTCGGGAATGTTGCAATAACAAAAAATTGCAGATTTAAAAAATGAGCGCCAAAACGGGAGATGTACCCGAAGAATTAAAGTTATTGGTGAATGAATTTCTTGCAGTTATTATCTTTTAATTTGTGTAAGTTTGTGTAAGAATTTAATTTTTAATTTAAAAAAGGCTTTAATTAATTGACTGTAAACTCAATTTAATAATATCAAACGTTAACTTGAATAAAAAAATCAAAGGTCTTTATAGGTTATTATTCAGTTGATGCGAATGATGCTATTTGCTAATTATGTTTATTTATAAACAGTTGTTTCTAATATCAAATGTGTTTAGAGGTAAAATGTACTATTAAATAAAGAGTAAGTAATGTAATGATATTATTCAATCAAATTAAAATCTCAGATTGCTATATGTGTGCCCTGCGAGACAGGCAAAAGATAGTCTCACATGAAAGTCTTCTCTACGGAGATAAGAGAATAGGCTGAAAAATTGCTATTTCTTTCTTCTGTTCTAAAATCCTCGGTGGGAAATTCCGTTTTTTTGATAATGATATCAAAACTATAACTTTGACAAGTTATATTGTACAACAAAATGAAGCTGAACAGTAACCGTTGAAACTAAAATAAACGTGTATGCAAAACCGCAGATTCACACATTCATTCACACTAATATCGCAACAGACACCGAAGTAGCGTATTTAAAAATCAATACGGCTTAAGAGCGCTCTGAAACGGGGCATTACGTGTGGAAAGTCAGCGATAGCGTCTTAGCGCCGCGCCTCTGGCCATGAAAGCTTTTACATTTCTCTCAAAAGTAATACTTTGTAATACCACCACCGCCGCCGTAACGGGAAGTATGCAAAAATATTGAATTTTTATTTGTAGCGTTAATATTTTGAACGGGTCCGCGGAGTGCGCCGGGGGCAGGTCTGTAAGCCCGGATATTTACGCATGGACTGTTGTGACGCATATTAAAGCTAAGAGACGGTGACGTGCTCGTGTAGCTGTTCCCCAGTATATTTTTGATTAAAAACATCAAAAAGAGTACGATTTATTTTACTTTTTAAGAAACATATGCGTCGCGGGTTGTTGTGGAGATTTTTGGGGAGGCCTTTGTCCAGCAGTAGACGTCTTTTGGCTGAGGTGATGATGATGAAGAATAATATGCAGTTAACTAAACACACGTACCTACGTAGGTACTAATAAACAGATTTTAAGTTTCAGCAAAACTTCCTGTAAAATTATCGTTAATGTTTAAGCTGAAGATAAAAAAAATTCACAGATTTCGCAGTCCCCGCAAGAATCGGAGCATTGAAAATGAATACAGCAATTTACGAAAAAAAAAACATTTTATTTTAAATAACACATTACTCACAAGTTAATTATTATATTTTTTATATTTTTATTTTTATTTATTAACCGATTTTCAAAATTCTAACTTGAATGCACTTCTCGCCTGCATCCGCGTCTTTTAACACCATTACCATGACGATCGGTCAATAATCAAAGAAGCTACATCACTTTTTATATACGGAAATACCCGTTTTTCTACAATACCAAATCTAAAGGGGCCACCTACAGGTCACAATTATTAACCGATTTTCAAAATTTTTTCGCCATTTCGTAGCTAAACTAATACCCTAAGACCCTTTTATTAATTTTTTCTTAAGTGGATTTATTTTTTGAAATATTTACAATTTAGTATAAAAACACCCCCCAAAAAACCTGACTTTTTTACATTTTTCTAAATTCCAAAAAAAGTTTCGTGTCGATTTTCAAAATTCAAACGCTCACACGTATCTCGATAAATTCTTCAACTCTTGGTATTATTTCCATCTCGTTTCTCCCAAAATTCTCGGAACTATGGCTAAAATACGTCTCAGGCGATTTACATCTGATAACCATTTTCAATGGTAAAACATTGTCGTTAAATGACATACAATTTATATGATAGTTGTTAGGGGGCAGACTACTTTGGCCGACCATACTAAACACCATGTAAATAATACCTACATCTCAGTTCAGATTAACTGTAAAGTCATTATAGACGTGACACATAAATTCTAACGGCCACTTGCACTAAACTCTTAAATCTACATTTTCCTAACTAATTTTCTTATTATACTTTGAAACAACATTCGATTTTTATTAGATATTAAGATTTATTGTAACTGACCTTCACATTCGCCTTGCACACTTTCTTTGTCATTCCACTTTCATTCATCCACTGGTCAGGTGTCAACTAGCGATGTGCAGAGTACGGCTTGACTCGAGTCAGACTCGATTGCTGCTTTGGACTCGCCTACTCTAAACCAATTTATTTTGATTCGAGTACGCCGGACTCGATTTCAGTACTGGAGTCAGGAAGAATCGATATTGTAAAGAACTAATAGAACAAATAACTGAAGTTCTTAAATAGCTTCCAAAAAGATCTCTTTTTGTTGTATAATAAAACAAATAGAACTTGTTCTCATTTTTGGTTCCTATATATATCTTTAGTATGTTCTTTGTTTTATTGTAATGTTTAAAAATATTTCATTACAAATGTTTGATTTGTTTATGCTAAACTTACATACTGTTTGAAGTTTATTCCTTTTCGTTTTTTCCTTTTGTACTTAAATCAGTAACAGACTCGAGTTCTGGACTCGAATTTCCAGACTAGAGTTCTCGAGAGTTCTCTAGAGACGTGAGTCAACATTCGAATACCAATTATATAACTTGACTACTGGGCTCGAATCGCAGAATCGAGTCATGATTCGAACACCCTATAAACCGACTGGAGTCGGCTCGATCCACCAAAACAGCGATTCTGCACATCACTATTGCCAAATATCATAGCTTCTTTAAATTATGGTCACAACATCTTCTTGTCTGCAGACCACAGTGATTTATATTCATATTGAATGTATTTTCATTACTAATATCCATTATGTTACGCTTAATAAATATCGCTTTATAAACACGCCTCCTAAAAGGACAAAAAAGCATTTGGGGACATGGGAATCTACCACGCTCTGGTTTTTTTTTATATCTTATAAGACAGCTCTTGACCTCAATCTCGCCTGATGGTGAGCGTAGATGAGGTCTACGATGGAGCGAGCTGCCTCAGAAGATGCCTATTAACTCTCGCCTTTAAGGCATTCAGGTTATAAGTTTTTGGGAACACAGACGATGGCAGAGAATTCCACTCCCTGCCAGTGCCGGTCCAAAACAGATAGGCGGGTGTTAACGTCCGTCTGCCATTTTAAGATCACAACCGAGTACCTTTCAGAGGACGGTGAAGCAACGTTCTAATTAAAATACTATTGGTAGTAATAAATATCGTTTAATGTCAAAATTACAATAAAAAAAACAACAAACGCAATGCAACCCGGGCGCGCCTGCCTCAGCGCTAAAAGTTCCTTGATGACTGTTAGTTATAAGTGTTGATCATTGTCCCAGGCGTGGGCGGCGTGGGCGGCAACCACGCGGGCGCATACGGCCTGTACGGAGGCTACGCGGCGGCCGCGCTGGCCGGGCTCGCCGGTCCCCCGCCTAAGCGCAAGCGGCGGCACCGCACCATCTTCACAGAGGAGCAGCTGGAACAGCTCGAGAGCACCTTCGACAAGACGCACTACCCCGACGTTGTGCTGAGGGAACAGCTAGCGTTGCGCGTCGACCTGAAAGAGGAAAGAGTTGAGGTAAGATTGCTTTGTATTCTGTCCGATGACCTCCTACAGCCGTAGCTTTAGCCTTGTTGAGCGAGTTAAATATGGCCTCAGTTCACTATACCCATAGTGACGGGCCTCGCTGTGACCCCGCTCTGTCCTCACGGAGAAGCAGCTGGAACAGCTCGAGAGCACCTCCGACAAGACGCACTATCCCGACGTTGTGCTGAGGGAGCAGCTAGCATTACGCGTCGACCTGAAAAAGGAAAGAGTTGAGGTAAGACTGCCAAATATTTGTCTTCTTCGACAACCTTCTGCGGGCATAGCTTCAGCCTTGTTGAGCGAGTTCAATATGCCTCTATTCACTATAGAGTGAAATATGGAAACAAAAATGCGTTGTCAAAATCGTAGTCTCACTCAGCCGATCACTTGCCATTGGTTACTGTGTTCATCATCATCATCAGCTCATTTTTGTCCCCACTGCTGGGGCACGAGCTTTCCCTATGGATGGATAGGGAGAACGGGCCATAAATCACCACGCGGGCCCAGTGCGGATTGGTGGTTGTTAACGACTGCTAATGCAGCCGGAACCAACGGTTTTACGTGCCTTCCGAAGCACGGAGGAGCTCGAGATGATAAATTTTTGGTCACCCATTCGATGACCGGCCTTTGCGAAAGTTCCTCAGCACTCGGAGACCGGGCGCGTTAACCACTGCGCTATCGAGCTCCTCGGTGTGTTGACAGCCGAAAACAAAATGGATCCGCTGTTGCCGACTACAATTATGTTTAATTGTTCCGTACAGTGTGTGCTACACCTTCTACGATAGTACGATAGTATAGTACAGTAAGAGTGACAATAATTGATCTTCCAACCTTTTCTAGAAGCGTGTTAGTTGATAAACTTATATCGCATTTATCGATAGACAACGACAAACCATTAAAAAAAGATGTAACCACGGGTACATTTACAAAAAAATCATTGAAAATATTTGCAATTTATGTATCCGAATTGTAATTTAAAAATAAGCAAAGATTGTGGCATAGCCGCCTTTCTAAGGAAAAAAGTAATAAGTAGAAAAATTTTATTCGGAAACTTTCTTCGTTATGAAAGGATTTCCTGGATAATCGTAAGGCCATTTCCGTAATGAACTCATATTTTTTTGCAAACCTACTCAAGTATTTTCTTTATCACAATTCAAGTAATACAGTTGAGATTTCATTCTTTTGTTGTATGAGGTTTCACAATCACGTCAAAGGAAAGAATAAAAAAATACTGCTTAAGCATTACAAGTGCTTTCAAGAAAATGCTATTTAAAGAATTAGGAAAACAAAGTATTAAACTCGTAAGTAGTAGCCTTACATTGACATTTATGTTTACGAAGCTTTTGTCTCCATTGTATTTTGTTAAAGATAAAAATTGTAAATCATTATACAATCTAAGCTAGACTTTTGGTTTTTGGTTTACTAATTTGTTTATGTAATAACTTTGGTTTGTTGTAATTTAGAATTTGAAAAAAAAAGCCACAATAAACTGGTATATTAAAAAAAGACTATCAGTTATTATAGCCACATTAACACGTAATCTTCGATCAATAATAGTACTATATTTCCGATAAATGATTCAACAACTGTCTGTGAAATAAGGCAACACATACTCTTTTTGATCTTATTACCCGACTGCGTCAAAAGGATGGTTATGTTTTTCTATGTATGTATGTAGGTATGTACGTATGTATGTATGTATGTATGTATGTATGTATGTATATATGTATGTATGGATGTATGTATATATGTATGAATGAATGTATGTATGTATGTATGTATGTACATATAGTATGTATGTCTGTTTCTTTGGCACGCCCTACAGCCCAAACGGCATGGTGGATTATAATAACATATGAGGTGTCGTTAGATTTGTTTTGTCTGTGAGAGTGACATATGCTATAAAAAAAAAGTAAAAACATTGGCCGGATTGGCTATTAGTAGTCTTGACCCCAAAAAACTGTTAGTTCGACCACACGATCAAAATTCTTTAAACGAACAACAACGTCTACGGAATTTAAAGGATATGGCCAATTTTTCTATGGACGTAGATGTAGTTAGTAATTTTCATTTACAGCAATGTTTTATGGTGTTTTGTTTTCGGGAATATTAGCAGATTTTATTAATGTCTCTATACCAAGCGAACGTGGCTAGCTCAATTAAATCCGCACTCTCTTTGGTTGGTGATTGTCCCCGCCTGCGACAGACAACTTTCTCATATTTAATGTATTTATAAATACTCATTTATTATAGATTTTATTATTTAAGTATAGGTATCGGATAAGGAAATATTTCACGTTGCATTCAACATTGCTCAAATTGAATTCTGGGATCGTAGAGCTTGTTTTTTTCTTTTCAGTTTTTTCTCTTTGCAGTTATTTTTTGTTAGTCCGGTTTTTACGAGTATAGTAATATAATTGTTATAGCAGTCGGGTTTTTTGTTTTAATTTAATAATTTTTCGAATTTCAATTCATTTCATTTCATTCCAAATTTCAAAATGTTGAACCTTCTATGAAAAATATTATGTTCACTGATAATTTCCTTTTCATTTAAGTATTGTATTCATGATTATGGTTATATATAATTTTACGCAAATATCGTTGCGAACAAATTACAATTTGAAAAAAGATATTGTTAAAAAAAAATTACAAGTGGTTTTCGAACCCGCACCCCATGACATTCAGAGTCAGTTGCACTACCAACTATGCTATCGTGGCTCAATCCAACTTCAACACTATCTACTTTTACTCTGTAAGCCAAAGTCATAGGGTGCGGGTTCGAATCCCGCTCGTGGATTTTTTTCAACACTTTATCTTTTTTCCTATTGTATTCAGTTAGTACCTTATAAGGATTATCTGTGTAGGACAGACACTCTTAATACACTCAAATTAAATTAGGTGCAAACAATAGTAGGTATGTTTTCTAACGTAATCTTGTTTTCATGTAAGTTTGGTCAGGAAGCTGATTCCCGTAAATGTATAGTTGTGTACGGTGTGATTAAGTTAACAGGGCGTAAAGATAGAAGTAGGAGCTGCCTGCGCAAGAGTCAATAATGACGTGACATTTTTTACAAGTAGACCCGATGTGGGTGGCCCCGTGCGGATGAAAGTAAAGGCTGTGACGGTTTAGTTGCTGACTATGTTTTCAAACTTTCCACAAATAGTTTTACTTAGACTAGTTAGATGCTTTTGTCGAATATAACTACTTATTTGGTTATCGTAATGGCACAGTGTTCGACACAGTAACCCAGTGCTCAAGCACAGTTTTCGTAGCCAAAAAATAACATAAAAAAACAAAAAATAAAACAGCGATTGCTTATGCGGAGTCTGTTCGTAACCTTAGTGTTTACTTTGATTCCAATCTTTCGTGGAGCTGTCATATTAATCAGCTCGGCCGAAAAGTTTTTGCTGCCTTTCACTCCCTGAAGCGTTTACAGAGCTTTCTCCTTCTTCAAACTAAAATCACTCTTGCTCAATCTCTGATGCTTCCGATCCTTGATTATGCTGATAGCTGCTATCTCGATGCAACCGAGAAACTACTGAACAAGCCTGAGCGTCTTCAAAACGTTTGCATTCGCTTTATCTTTAGACATCGTAAGTATGATCATATATCCGAATACAGACAACGGTTACGAGGGCTTCTGGTACGAATGCACCGTAATTATCATATATTGGTTCTTTTTTATAATATTCTTTTTAACCCATCTTCTCCTCAATACCTCAAGGAGTGTTTCTCGTACCTTTCGTCATCTGGACGCACTCATCGCTCAGCCTACTATCTCCACTTAAATCTTCCTCCTTGCAACACTAACATGTATGGCGATTATTTTACTGTCCAATCAGAAAAACTTTGGAACAAGTTACCAATACCTCTACGGGAATGTCGCACTTTGGGTACTTTTAAAAAGCAACTAAACAGTTATCTACTATCGGTTACTTAAGTGGCACTGAATCACTAATAATTTTTATATATAGAATATATATTACATTTAATAGTACATTCGTATTTTTGCGTATATATGTAGTTTAATGTGTGGTTATGTTATATAAATACCATATTTTCTTAATATATCTGTGAGGTATATTATAATAATATATTTTCTGTGAGGTCTGTAAGGACTTGCGCGAGCTCAACGCGGACGACTGACACCAGGCGGCGAAGGACAGATCTAGATGGCGACTCTTATTATCGGAGGCCAAGACTCACTTTGGGTCGCTGCGCCATTCTAGTTAGTTAGTTAGTTAATATATCTGTGCGCAGTTTGTCTATCTAACTAGCTACTTTCATACTATCCTATCACCATCATGGTCTGCTGGAAAAAATCTCTTTTTAGAGATAAGCTTACCTGTACTATTGCGATCCAAAATGTTAACCATTGTACATGTTTATTTGTGTACGAACTAATAAATAAATAAAATAAATAAAATTTCATTATCATTTATCTGGAGGACAGCCGGAAGCAGCTTATGCAACAATTGAATACAAACCGTATTTTATTGTTGCTCAAGTCATAACAGTTGCAAACCCCTTTTCTTAATAATTAAAGGAAAAAATGTGTATATCACTGGTTCCTATCGAACTCGCATAATGGCAACATCCATATCCATTTTCGTCTTAACGCAATTTTTACAAATATTTAAAAAAAAGATTACGAATCAGTTACAAATTAGAGCTAGCACGACTGTTGTAGTATAGTCAGTATCAATCAATCGAAGCGTCCTAAGTTCACTTCAACAAGATCCGGTGACTGATTACCAAAACAGTGATTTCTTCATTAAAAATAAAACATCATAGTTTCACACGTATTTTTTAAATATATTATTACACGTCCAATTACAAATCCAATAAAAGTCCCACATAAAATATTCCAATTCAAATGAGTGAACGAACGTGAAAAACTTTGTATTCAAATAAGCTAATGCAGCGTAACAAAACGGAACGAAAAAAAACATAATCTGTGGCCCAAAAAACCATAGGATTACCATATCCCAGCGACAGTGGAGAGGCTATTGGTCCGGAGGAGGGCCCTCGAGCTGGAATTTGTGTTGTCGGTGCTAGATATGTTTGGGCTACCGGTGTTGGCGAGTGTGTGCCGACCACTTCAGCCCGCCACCCAGGACTGTCGGTCATGTTTGCCTCCACCATTTCACGTGACCACATTGTCTCTGCAAATTACGAAATAGGTTTGGGAATAGCGCGCTCGAAACTCTTTGTAGGTTGTTAATTCCTCAGAACGATAACTAAAGGTTGATTCGGACAGGGAAAAAAGTAAATCAATACGGATAAGGACAACAACAATAATTAATTCTAGAACATTAAGCGTATATCGTCGCTGTAGAATGATAACCTCGTATGTCCAGATATCCAAAATTTTCAGGAAACGAAAAAAATGGCTCATTTCGTTAATGTTTAAAATATTATTATGTGTTTTTGTGTCATGTTTTGAATGATAAAAAGGCCTTAATTATGTTACTAACCAATCCCTTCCTTAACTGGATTATACCAGTTAAATGACTTAAGAGGTTTTCTGTGTTTATATATACGAGGTTTTCAAAAGTAAAGAAACTGATGTAGACTAAAAAAATATGTTTAATGAACACAAGTAGTCATTATATTGGATACGCCGTTTCGCGGTATTATAAAATACGTGGTTTCCATTTGATTGTTACTGAAATTAAAAAATGCTTTTTTGACATACAAGGTTATCAATTATCATTCTACAGCGACGATATATGTAACCACGTAATACCTGTTTAAAACATTATTTTTTATTTGAATTAAGCATGAATTTCTGTAATTTATAAAAATGTTTTAATTGTTTCTTTAATTACTCTTTGTGGTGGTATGTCAAATAAATTTAATATATACTAGTGGACCCGACGGACTTCGTACCGCTTTGACAGTTTCCATTCATTCCCGTCTATCTAAGCCTATGTGTTAATCCAGGTTATAAACTATATGTATGCCAATTTTCATCCAAATCCATTCAGTAGTTTTCACGTGAAAGAGTAACAAAGATCCATCCATCCATACTTACAAACTTTCGCGTTTATAATATTAGTAGGATAGTATTGAAAAGTAAATAGATTAAAAGCTATCCGTGTAAGTAGCATTTAGTACTTACACGGTTGGATACTAGTCACAGCGATCAAGAATTGATGTAGTTACACCATATCCATGGATTCTGATAAAGCAATACTGCTTCTCGCTATATTGATAAACTGTAGGTAGTATCATTATATACATAATTTGGTAATAAATAGCAATAAAACAAAATTGATACAATTTAGACCGTATCAGAAACGATCCATAAATTAAAATAGCTTGTCAAAAGACCTTAATTTAAAAGATGTAAGCCATATCTCTCATCTTATTTAGAAAAATCATCTTTAAAAAAAATGGATCAAAAGTGTCAAATTTTTTATATGCCCTAAGTATATTAAAAGCTAACACAGACTCAAAGTGCGCGATCTCTGCCTACTACGCGTACGTTAACTCCTGGCTGCGTTATGGAGTCATTTTGTGGGGACAGCGTACCGAAACTTATGATCTGTTCGTAATGCAAGAAAAATGTATACGAATCATAGTAAACATCCGCCAGTCAAATAGTTGTAGACCCCACTTTATCACGGAAAAGATTTTAACCCTACCATCTTTGTACATTCTAGAAGTAACACGGTTTGTAAGAAATCATTTAAGATTTTTCGAATTTAATAAAAGATAGTCGCCGAAGTACTAAATTAGTAATACCAGAGCCTAAATAGGAAATGTTTAAAAATAGCCCGTATTACCGTTGCATACTAATATTTAATAAAATACCTGATAGTATAAAGTTCGAGGAAAAAGATATAACTTTCAACAGGAAACTCAAAGACTTACCTACTCGTAAACAATATTACTATTCAATCACGGAATTCTTTGCCGATAAAAGCCTTAAATAAAATAATAATAATAATAAATTATAGGTATAGATAATAACAATAATATAACAATAATAAAATAGAAACAAACCAAATATCTCGACTTAGCACACGAGGTTGTCGATATGTGGAGTGTGGATTCGGCTGTCATCGTACCGATTGTTGTTACGGCCAATGGCCTGATGGCCAAGAGCCTCGATCAACATCTAATGAGGCTCTCGTTTGGCGGCTGGATCAAAGGCCTGATTCAGAAGGCAGTTCTCCTCGATACGGCACGCATTGTGAGGAGGAGGAGAAGTGACATCTTATTTATTTGTTTATCAGACTTCTAACAACATTTAATTGCCATATTCGTCTCAGATATTATGATTGTTTCTCAAGTAAACCTACACCTAATTAATATTAATTTAAAATAATTTCGTTATCGGACTTCTAAGGTCACACTCAAAATACAAATCACAGTAAATATTATTATCAGTCTTTACCATTTCATCATACAGATAACAATATAAAAAAATACTGCAAGCGTTTGCAGACATAATAAAATATAATAGAATTCATCTGTGAGACATTGTAAGGCTTTGGCTCTTTAGGAAGCTCATCACAAAAACTTTTGTAAGTGTAAACTTTTTATTAAGGAAACCTTAGCAGACCCGTTGCAATGGAGTTTTCAACCGAGCAGAAATTCAGAAAGGGTCAGGTTGGAGCGGCGGCGGCGGCGGGGGCGAAAATAAATAAGCGTTAATTAAATTTGATTTATTTATGGTGTTCAGTGGGGAAGCGATAAAAGCACAACAATACGCTAATAAGGGGTCACTTTTACGGCTTTCGTCAGATACCAGGCTTTCTCGGATTTGCGCGTGAAGTTGAACAATCAACTCTACTTTTTTTGTGAGTGTTTCTTTTTGTGAAATTAATTTTGAGTTTTTAAAGGAAAAAGTGTTGGACAATTTTGTTACGATGTCGATGTTTTTTTCTATTTACTCCTCTTACAGCGATGGCTCAGACTCAAGTTGGTTCTTGACATCTACATTAAAGCCTAAATCTGTTACATACTACAGGACAATATTGCTCGCACCTTGATAATGGCACTGCCGAGTACCTACTCGATGCTTTGGATAACTTGTAGGGCCGTAGGGTGTAATCCACATTACAGATGATATAGAGGCCACCAAGCATCTTGAACCTCTACAGTTAAATCAAAATGTTGCAGTCCTCACGCCTTCTATCGACTGTACCACGGCAAGTGATCAAGGCTTGACAAAGTTTTTTTCCCTTTCTTGTTATGTCACCGATTAACCTTGGCTCAATTTTGCCGCACAAACTAAAAATAGCACTACTATTGTTTTCTTCTTTGTGCCATCTCAAACCAGTCGGGCACTTCTGGCTGTAAAAAATTTATGGCAACCTGATCTTCCCAGCAATGTCTCAGTCAACCGATCAGGCGGCGCGGCGCCATACGCTTTCTTCATCGCACGATGATCCCCCATTTGAATGTTGAGCTGATTTAATTTTATCTATGTTAGAGGTAGTCTTCTACTTCCTTGTTCTTCATCATCTACGCAGTAAATAGATAAAGTTAAAACAAAATGTGTACTCGGAAAGGTATATGAAACTTTATAGTTACCCATCGATCATTGTATGCTTCAATCAATTATGTAGGTACTAGATAAAGAATCCGGAACAAAAATACATCATATTTTAGTTTTTTTTTTACCAAAGAGTGCTAACGACAGCATTTTATCGTTTAATTACAATACTCTTTACAATAAAAAAAATCTAGAAGTAATTCTTAATTTCTATTGACATCTCCGAAAGCTGCAGTTATTCGTTAATTAAATAAAATCTATGACCTAAACAATTAGTTAGAGGCCACGCGTACATAATAACAAGACATTTTTTTTTAATTTGGACTTTTCATACTGCCGCTATGTGCTGTATGCACAACTCGTCCTAGGAGCTTACCGTAAAAATGTTTGGAACAACTCACGCTCTGTTGTTTCCCCGTATTTGCACAGCGCCAATTGGATGTTGCATTATTGAAGCTCTTTGTTTAACCACACAACAGCGGCTCAAAAATCCTGCACCCTCCGCTGTGTTGCTAAGGTGTGTTTCAAAAAGGTTTTAATTGATTCGCTCTTGGAAGAAATCCTTTAGGCTTTTTTAAAATTGTTTATTATTGGTATTATTGAAGCTGTACATAAAGGGTTTATTAATATCTTTATCGTCATCATCATCAGCCTTACACTGCTGGGCATACCTTTATAGGTTACAGAAGTTCATGATTAAGCCAAATAAAAAATAAGTTTATGTTTAAAAAAATATTACGTGATTTCTATACTATAGTGATTTCTATTCTATATATGTATAAAGAGGAAAGCTTTGTTTTTTTATATGTATGTTTGCAACGAATAAACTCAAAAACTACTGGTCTGATTTAAAAAAATCTTTCACCATTAGAATACTACATTAACGCTTAGTAACATAGACTGTATTAAAAAAAAAGAAATGCGGTACGAAGTCCGCCGGGTCAGCTAGTCATTTATACGTTTATTGTTCTGGAATTAACTATTGTTGTTGTCAATAAGCTTGTGTCTGCTGAGAAAATAGTGACTATAGACCAGTTTTCCACAAACTTTTTGTGTTCAAGGTCATCTAGGAAAACGGAAAATTTTGGAGGTACACTATGGTGTACCTACCTCCAAAATTTTCCGTTTTCCTGAATATAAATATATTTACTGAATGAAAATATTTTTTAAATAATATCGCGTGATTTGGGAAACGTGTTAGCATTTTCTATCTTTCTTCAATTCGTCTATGTAACTTTATGAGATAATTTTATTTTTCCGAGGCACTCCAACTATGACCACGGTACACTATTGTGCCTAGGCACACACTTTACGGAACACTGCTATATGTACTCGTATAGACTACTACTTTTATAGACTTATTTAATTTTTAAGACTCGAACGAGTTTGATACTCGGGAAAGACGACTTAAATCCCCCATTGAAGTTGAAGACAAGGTACGATCAGCGTATTAATTAATTAAATTAGATGACACGTTAACTACGTCAGACATGTTTTAGATGTATTAACAACAACACACCCAGGTACATTCTTTATACATTTAATATTTATTTTTAAGACTCGAACGAGTTTGATACTCGGGAAAGACGACATAAATCCCCCATTGAAGTTGAAGACAAGGCACGATCAGCGTATTAATTAATTAAATTAGTTGACACGTTAACTACGTCAGACATGTTTTACATGTATTAACAACAACACACCCAGGTACATCCTACATAGTACATTATTTTTTTTATCGAATGTAACGAATTATTTGTTTTAGTGGGAAAATGTTTTATATAGATTTTTAATAGTACTTAAATCACGCGGAAACATCAGCGCATCAATTCTGCTATTTTAAAACGTGTATAATCGTATGTCAGTGGCCAGATTTTTTAAATTTATTTAATAAGTACACATACAGTTTAAAATCAATAACAAATAACAGCAATAAGTTTCCCATAGGATATGACAAAATCGAACTACCAACACATTATTGAGACGTTATTAAATTAATAGACTTGAGGCTTGTATTTTAATGAAACTTCTCATTATATAACCTATAGTTACCTGAAGGAGAAACGTTAACAATAACTGTTTTTGTAAGAAAAAGAAAAGCTACTTAGTCTCGTGAAAACTGAAGCCGTTGAAAGTATGACAATAGATTGTTCAAAAAAATCATATTATCCCACAACACAACAAGAAAGCGTCTGTGACGCGATGGTAAGTGACGATAAATCCGAAGGCAAAAACTCCTTTAACCTCGAAATCTCTACATTAAAAAAAGAAGTAACATAACAAAGGAAAGTTTCTTAAATCTGTGAGAACATAACAATGCTAATGTTGTTATGTTGGAGCAGAGTTGTATAAGACGGTGGTGGCTAGCCAGACGGACTAACAACAAGGTATACCACCAACCAAACCAAAATTGGAATCAAACCCGGAAACTCTGGGTGTGAAACCGGCAAGTAACGATTAAACCTAAGTGGCGGTAACAGTATTTCATTATACTCGTACAAGAATCTCGTTATAAAACCCATGCCTCCAAAGACTCCCCTTGTTATTTCAATTAGCTAAACAAGGTTTCCTACGTTAAAAACATTTCATTAATTCTTACATGTAGTCGGCTTCTAGCGATTAAAAAATCACACCTAGGGCTTCTCATTTCGTTTCGAGAGCCCCGCTGCTCGAGTTTATTATATTAAAATTTGATAAAGTGGCCTTTATTAGGATTCCGTACCTCGCCCTTAATTATAGATCAGTTAAATGGCTAGATGTTCTTTACCGAAAACTTTTTTAATAGCAACTTTAACGAGTCAAGTTAAGGCAATTTGATTAGGCAAACTTGATTAGGTATGAATCGTTTTTAATTAAATAAATAATTGAGTTTAGCTTTACTTCGCTGATTACTTTTTCTGTTCTCATTCCTTTTTTCTGTAAATTTTGTAACCATCTAATAGTGTTTAAAATTATTTATAGATCTGATATTGTGTATCCATGATTTTAAGAAGTAGAGTTAATTTTCATGTTTTTACTAAATATCTACTATCTACTACTATCGGCTGTTGGTAAATTAGTGCGACAGTAAAACATAGACAGTAGAAAAAACAATTGGTCGGTTATTTCATCGTACAATGTCAGTACTAAAAATAAGTAAGCAGTCTAATAAATAAATCGCCAGTAAAAATAATGGGATGGGCAGTTAGATAAATAGTTCGACAGTTCACAAGGAGCGGAGATACTGAATCCAAACCGATTGAAAAGAGATATATTTTTATGACTCATTTTTAACGTTTCGTAGTCAACAAGAAACCCTTATAGTTTCGCCATGTCCGTCTGTCTGTCTATTCCCCAGCCTAGCTCATAGACTCTTAGTAGGTACTAGAAAGCTGTAATTTGGCATGGACATACATATTAATCACGCCGACAAAGTGGTGAAGTAAAATTTTGAAAAATATCTTTTTTTAGGTTACCTCCCTTACACGTGAAGTGGGGATGTAATTTTTTTTTGTCTACCCCATATTTTGGGGTGTCGTTGGATAGCAATTTCAAAAATATTGCGGGTTTGAAAAACAGTTTTTTGATTGAGGCATCTGTTTGTGAACTATTAAGCTTGAAAGTGCAAAATTTTGTTAGAGTCAAGTGATAAAAACTTCAGCAATCCTTTCCTCCGTTCTCCATATTATTTCAGAAGGCGCGTAAGGAGGGAGGGCACAGTGCGTACCCTTCAGTGGCTTTACCCTATGTCCCACTACTGGGGACATGCCTTACCACACCAACCATAATATTTTAACTTATATATTTAATCCAATTTGTGTTACATAGGTCTAGCGGTCCCAATCGACAAACGCAGTCGAAATAAATATTATGTATAAATGTTAGATAGCACATGAAGAGATTAGGCTTTGACCCTTTGACACTAGCCCAAGTAGAGTTGGTGGGTTTAACGATTGCCATCTTACGCCAATTACCAGGACCGACGGCTTAACGAGAATTTTGGAGTAATCTGAAGTATGGATCCCATGATGGTCTGGGATCTGAAAGGAACATAATAATATCAACTGCTTAACGTGTAAGTTGTAAGAGCTGACTAAGGGACGAGGGTTCCAAGATGCTCGATCAGGCGATCGGCTAGCAACCTATTACTGAAGCTATACATTCTACTTTGAAGCCTTCATTTGATTATGTTAAATATGGCGTCGAGGTCACTTACGGCTGGTTAACTCAAAATGGTGATTTTGTTGCTCTGCCTATTCCTTTTTTGGGAAAAGGACGTGAGAGTTTGTAAGTATGTATGAAGTTTCTAAACTGACAAGATAGCATCCTTCGATCGCTTGGGATATCCGAGTTTACTTAATCATAACGTGGCAAAAGTATTTTAATGAGCAAGGGAACTTTGTCTTGTATAAATATTGTACATGAAGAGTGCGGCGGCTGCCGGCTGTGCAAACGGGGAGACAACGGGGCTGCCATTGTGACTCCGCACAACTCTTTACATAATTAATTATTAAAGAAACAATAAATCTCTCCTCTGTGGCACAACTTCCTTGTAAAATAAAGACACACAAAGAGCTACGGCATAGCGGAAGTGGCATTTTAACAGTAGGTACCCTACCGTTATTTTTTCCGCATTGAAATTTGTAAAACTGGGCTTTCGGGTTTTGTTGTTTTTCTTTTCGGTATTTGTTTATGAAAACGTGAAGTCGCTGAAAACATTGTTTTTATTAAAAAAAAAAAATTTCTATTGTATCTAATTTTTGTTTAAAAACTTGAATAAGTTTTGTGTTTTTCACTGTTTCCTTTTTGTTAGGGCGCATTATCATTTTGTTATAATACATATCTAATTTTTAACAATATTTTTACAGCCTAGCTTAATTTTTTTTACTTAAGTAAAAAAAAATAGAAATTTTTGCTGTTATATATTGTAGATGTTGAGTAAGTATAGCGACATGCAAAAATAATACACAGTGATTAGGGAGGAAATAGAGAAAATACTCAAGGTATAGAACGGAGAAAGACAAGATAGAGCAAAGAGTTGAGATTGTCTTAACTTCTATGACACTATTTCTCACGCGCACACACTCACACACTGCTCTGCACTGACTTTATCATTTTAATGAGTCAATCTTAGAGCATTTGACCAACAAGTCAATAGATCTTAGTGTCTTTTCGATGGTCGACAATTTACTTGCTATAATAATTTCTTACTAACCCTTAGTTCGTCATTCGATTTTGTTTTGTTTTTGGATTGTTAAATTTATGTCTAGTGTAGTTTAATTGCATGTTTCGTCACAAGACATTTTTTTCACTATTTAAAATAATTAACCTCATATAAGTGAATACTCGGTGGCGTGCATTAGAAGAGGCCTATGTCTAGCAGTGGACTAGTGTAGGCTGATAATATGATGAAGTGAATTCTGTATTCTTATGAGAATAAAGTTTCTTCAAACCTACCTTTTTTTTAGTAACTTCCAAAATCGAAATAGCCTGATAGTACACACGCCTGCACGACTGCCATAAACTGTCAAATTTCCCTATTACACTTTGAACTTTATGAATACGGCATACGGTTGAATATTTATTGAAGAAAAATGTCAGTTTTGGATTGGATATTTTTAATTTTCATCTGGTGTGGTGTGATACCCATTTGGTAGAAACTCATCACTCCCTGGGGCGTTCGTCAATGTTGATCTTATTGTACGTTGTCTGATTAAATCTCTGTGGCTTATTTCGTTCTACTTGTGGCATGTTTTCCTTTGACATTCCTAATTAAAACATAATAAAGTCTTAAATTAAGTCAGAAACTCGACATGGAATAGCACGAATTCATATTTCTGTTGTGTACTACTAAGAACATGTATGTAATTAATTCAAATGTTGATTTTGAAGCAATTAAATTAAAGTTGGTATTAGTACAGTCAGTGTTTAAATAACCTAACCATGATGAGCACTTGATACCAACACACTATTAAACATTTACTGTGTGTCTGTGTCTTTTGGTAAAGTCTGAGTGAACAGGAATAAAAAGGAGATATTGAACCAATAAAACAATTAAAAGGTCATACGAGTATCAAAATAAAATCACAGTAAACCAATTTTATTAACACCTTTATTTCTTCGTTCTTAAAAAAAAATTACGGTTAAAAAGTTCCTATCAAAGTGCCCGCAATGCGAGATATTCGATGTCAAAGTCATGAAAATTGTCTCGTTACTATGAAGTTGTTTTATATACATCTTGATGAAGTATAGTCTACCCCATAGCACACGTTTTTCCTCCTTCCTATGACATGGGGTCCTTCAAACGAGGCGTGAAGAGGCACCTTGCGGGCCGGCAGGGTGAGGGTGACTGATGCTGCGTTGTTTTCACGCTGCACTAGTTGTCCTTGCGTCTAGACTTCGTTTCCACTTAACAATAGGTGGAATGGAGTCATGTGCCGAGATCGGTTTAAAAATAATGCTTGTTTCTGTATTATGTTTAATAAGAGTCGGAGAATATTTTAAAAGTTTTGATTATCTATACATATAAAATGCTTTGTCCTGAATGACTGACCGACGGATCAACGCACTGCCTAAACCGCTGATCGTAGAGACCTGAAACTTGGAGGGTGTGTTCTTTGTATGACGTAGGCATCCGATAAGAAAGGATTTTCCGAAATTCTACCCCTAAGGTGGTGAAAAAGGGGGGCAAAGTTTGTATTGGACAATGTGATTCCTCGGTCCAATCTACTACAAATTTTGCATAAACCTTTTTTAACAGAATTGATGGAAGATTGATTTCAATAAAATACGGAACACCGTATTTTATTGAAATTCATCCCATAACGGGGTTAAAAAGAGGTAGAAAGTTATTTTGGCGGTGATTTGCTTCGAAGTTGATACCAATACTATTAGTTGACGACTTTTGCGATGTTTATGGACGTAGTGCAGTGTCTGTGAGAGTAGCACAAATTTGGTTTAAGCGTTTTCAATCCGGAAATTTGATGTCAAAGATGCACATCGCTCTGGTTGCCCTATTACGGATAGAATGGATGCCATTTTTTAAAAAGTGGAGCAAGATCGGCATATCTTTGGTTAGTTAAATCGAACTATACATATTTGGGTAGCTCACGAGCTCACTGAAAGAAATCTAATGAACCGTGTACTCATTTGTGATTCTTTTTAGGACGTAATGAAACCAAACCATTTTTGAAGAAGCTGATAACTGGTGATGAAAAGTGGATCACGTACGACAAGAACGTACGAAAAAGGTCGTGGTCAAGGCCGGTCAGGCTTCACAGACTGTGGCGAGACCCGGGTTAACTCGCAACAAGGTTATGCTGTGTGTGTGGTGGGATTGGAAGGGCATTATTCATTATGAGCTGTTACCACCAGGCAGGATCATCGATTCTGAACTCTACTGCGAACAACTGATGAGTTTAAAGCAAGAAGTTGAGAGAAAGCGGCCGGCATTAATCAACAGAAGGGGTGTGGTTTTTCATCATGATAACGCTAGACCTCACACATCTTTAGTCACAAAAATTAAGAGAGTTTGGCTGAGAGGTGTTAATGCATCCGCCGTATAGTCCTGACTTTGCACCTTCAGATTTTAACCTGTTTCGGTCTCTTTAGAATTCTTTAGGCAGTGTCAGGTTAACATCACGAGAGGACTGTCAAACCACTTGTCGCGGTATTTTGATCAGAACCCCCCCAATTTCCTTAGCAATGGGATCATGTCCCTACCTACAAGATGGTAAAAAGTTATCGAACAAAATGGCACCTACATACTTTAGTTAAATGTAAATAAACTATATTAAAAAATGTTTTGAATTTTCTAAAAAAATGCGAAGAAACTGTTTTTCCTCAATCTAATATACAACTACCGTGAATTTTTTCACGTATCCAAAAACAACCATTTGGCAGGCAGGGGGGGGACACTTGAATCTAAAAAAAATTTGCACTTTAAAGCTTAATAGTTCACAAACGGATGAGTCAAAAAACTGTTTCCACAAACCCGCAATTTGATCACGATCAAAACAACGTCAGAAGGTTTCTAGAGGGAATGGCATCACGCAAGCGTGCTCCCGCACTCTACTAGATTCTACGAGTAGTTTGGATAGGATCGGGATGGCCTTTACAGGGTTACAATAGTGGTGTACGTTATAAGCAGATGTGTGTCTAAATCAGAGTATAACCCTAACTATCCTAACTAATAGTAACCTAACTTAAGCGAAAGTGAGTTTGTTTGTTTGTTATTTGTTACGCATCATTCACACGTATACTATTCAACCGATCATCATGAAATTTTGTACATATATTCCCAAGAGTATAATCAAAGACTTTTATTTAACGATTTAACGATTAACCATTTAACGATAAACCATTTAACGATTTGTTTGTTTTGTTGTCATAGAAACTGTCAAAGCGGTAGGAAGTTCGCCGGGTCAGCTAGTCTTTTTATATAATTCTTCAATAAATGTCTATGTCACTGAACTCATAAGAGCTCAAGCGTCGAATACCCAGACACAAAAGAATTTTAACTGTTATCGGCCACCTGCTGGTCGCTCGACGCTCAAGGAGTTATACAGCTGAAAATTTTTCGTATGTTTAAATTAACTGACTTGACTCTCGATGGTTTCGATTCATGGGTCCATCATGGGATACGGGTATTCTCAAGCGGACAAAGTCACAGATATTCAAAGTAAAAAGATTCTGTTTTCAAAAGAGGTTTTATTATATTTTTAAATTAATAAAAACTTTTTATTCGGATCTAGTTGTGATTATTTACTTTTTACTCTACGAGCAATGTTGCAAAACGTAAATAATTCGTCTGTTGATAGTGTTTTGCTTCACTTCGCCGGAATAATTGGCGGGAGAACGCCCTTGCTCACGACCCAGGTTCAACTGCACCCCAGTTATTAACAGTTCCCTTTGAACCTACAGTTAACAGTTAGGTCCTAACTAACGTCTGTATAAAAGTGTAACTGAGTACTGAGTATCCTAACTAACATATGTATTTAGTGTACCTGAGTACTGAGTGCGAGGTTTACACACCATGCAATCACGATAACGTGTGAATTTTTATGTTTTTTATGGCATTAAGCGGTTCTTGACCACAAACGAGGTGAGTTGCTTTTGTCATAAAATTTCAAATTTTTTTATGGTCCATTGAAATTTATTTGAATAGAAGTTAACTAATTAGGTAAAGGTTATAGTTTTAGTAGGAATGTAAAGAAAAACACTTCGGTCTTACTACATATTTTATTTAACTAACACGCCCTGGTTACCTAACCAAATTTGTGAACCTACACAAATTTGTTTATTTATTTATTTCAACACATAACTATCCTCACAGACTCAATCCAATGCGATAATCTATAGTAGTGCATTACAGTAATAAATTGCGAAATACATCATCATCATCATCATCATCAACTCATTTTATGTCCCCACTGCTGGGGCACGAGCCCTCTCTATGGATGGATAGGGAGAACGGGCCATAAACCACCACGCGGGCCCAGTGCAGATTGGTGGTTGTTAACGACTGCTAATGCAGCCGGGACCAACGGTTTTGCGTGCCTTCCGAAGCACGGAGGAGCTCGAGATGATAAATTTTGGTCACCCATCCGATGACCAGCCTTTGCGAAAGTTGCTTAACCTCAGCACTCGCAGACCGGGCGCGTTAACCACTGCGCCATCGAGCTCCTCCTCATGCGAAATACGCAAAGTCATAATATAAAACCATTACCTTAGTACATAACTATGACACGTTCTTAGTTTAGTGTATAACACGCTCATTTATCATAGTTAGTTCAACAAAAAAGCAAAGTCTTCTGTAAATTCATTTTCTTTGTAGGTACATGACATGACAATGGTACGTTCCTACTCGTACATAGAGAGAGTGTGCGACGCGCCCGTGCCGCTGCGAATTCCTCCATCACGTTGTCTCGTCGCGAGCGAGCGACATCACAGTATTCACAGTACACCCGAAGAGACAGTGAAAAAGAAAAGTAGGCGTGGCGCTCCGCCCACACTTCTGTCACTGCCACCCGGCCTTATCCCGTAATAGTCAGCTATACTAGCTATAACATAAAACAGATACACTCACAACGTGTTACTAAGTAATAAAGCGGCGCCATTTTGTCTTCTGCTTCCTCGTCGAAAGGCAATAACGCCGTTATGAGCTGAGCGCCGATAAAGCATGAAGTGATCAAAGGCTCCCTCTGTGTTTCATTTTACGCTCGTTGCTCCTTTTTCGTAATCAAACGAAACGTGGATAACGCAATCTGTATTGTTTTCTGTTTGTTCGTATCTGGATTTTATACTGGATATGCGTTCGCGCTTCCGTTTATATTTATAACTACTTTGTTCTTTTGAGATGTATGTTGCACTATACTATTTGTTAAAGTAAACAAGGGTAAACATCATCAGCCTATACTAGTCCACTGCTGGACATAGGCCTTTCCAAAACCATGCCATCGAGCACGATCCGCGGCTACTCTCATCCAGTTCTTGCCAGCCACCTTGCGAAGATCGTTGCTCCACCTAACCTCCCACCTCCTATCAAAACTTGAATGGTTTGAAACTCTAGCTTAGACTCTAGCTTACCCACAAATACAGCACATGGCCATGCATGGGAAGATCAGGCAGTGGTCCACGCTGGCCTAAACGGGTTAGTGCTTAGCTAGCGGCTGCTATCTCAACATATGGACCGCATTCAACGGCTTAGGGTGCCTTCCGAGGCAGAGGAGCTCGAGGTATGGGTTGATTAGCAGAAGTGGTAACACCGATTGACCAATTTCTACCGGATATGTTTTGTCCTTGGTTAACATGACCCGTCAACAGCCTACACAGACCATAATAGCCTCTGTGACAGCCTACATGCGCACAGACAATTATTTATTACTAATGGTCGCCCAGTAGTCGAAATTCGACCGTAATTTTATAAAGGTTACACGGATTGTATCCTAAGCAATGAAAAATTAAAAAAGATAGAGTGTGAGTTTGTATTGGCATGTCGGCCGCTTAAAAACGAACAATACGTGTGTGTGAAATACATAGCGTGTGTGACAAATACATGGCAGTGTGTGTAATGTTGTTTTTGTCGATTTTATGTATTTTTTATGTATAATTTTTCAAAAATATTAACATTCGGATAACCTTCCCTATATAAACTATAAGTGTGCGAAATTTCATACTCCTCCATCCGCGCAATTTTCGTAAAAACGGGTACAAAGTTTTTGCTTTATGTATTAATATATAGATTTCTAGAATAAGTATCAACTTAAGTTATATTTATAACTGTAAGATCAATGGGCTGTGTGATCCATTAAGGTATTATAAAAATTAATTGCAAGAGAAACTTCATCTTATGTCTTTAACTTTAAAAAGTACTTACATTGAAAGATGTTTGTAAAAGGATTGATATGATGATTGGTTATTATTATTTTAAGTTTCAAGCGGTCCTAAACACAAATATAAATCACAGTACACACTTTGACACTTTAACAGATTACTTAAGCTTAAATATAAATATTTGGTGAAAAACAAAAGTCGACAACTTTTATATTGAGCAAATATATATTCATATTATAGTGTTTACCATATTTCTATTTATTTGTATAGGTATTTTTTATTATTTTAATAAAAACGGCTCTTGAAATATTCAAGTACCTACAAACATTCATTTGGTTTTTTATTGTTATAATTTATGTAGTTTTGTTCGTAGTAACTAAATCCTTTGCAGGCTATACTATTCAATTAGATTCATAACAAATATCTTTTTTATAGATAGCTCGGAAAATGACTCCATCCCACCTGATGTTAAGTGGAAATGAAGTCCAAACGCGAAGATAACTGGTGCAGTGTGAAAACAAACGTAGCATCAGTTAACCTCACTCTGCCGGCCCACAAGGTGCTTCTTCACGCCTCTTTTGAAGGACCCCATATCATAGGAAGGAGGGAAAACGTGTGGCTGGTAGAATATTCCATCTTTTGGAGGTGCGACAGAGAAACGAGTCACCAAATTTCTTTGTGCGCGATGAGATATTTAAGACAGTGAAGCGGTGACCCCGAAGAGCAGCACGTGTACTCCTATGAAGGAAGGGAGACGGTGGGATGAGGTCAAAGAGCTCTTCAGAGCACTCGCCATGGTATAAGCGGTAAAACACGCTGAGTGACGCAACATCTCTACGCAATTACAGAGATTCGAGAGTATTTGCGACTTCTGCTTTGCCGATAATGCGTTCAGCGCGACGCTGCAATCTGTCCAAGGCATTGAGAAGGTAATTCGCGGAACCGTCCGGAAATATTATCAATGCGTGCGAATGAAAAATAAAAGGAAAGCTTCTTGTGTTTCTTGCCACCTCATCACGGTTCTCTCCCAATATCTGAAATGGTTCAGTAGTTTTAAAAAAACAGAGTACATTTTCAAATAGGTTGACGTCAAAAAGTGCCTGCAAAAGCTTATATTAAACGAATACACGACTATAATTTATGTTATATTCACGTTTTATCGTTACATTTCGGACTAACTAGTAACTCGTTATAATATTTATACGGGTAAGATTTTCCAAATACTTTTATTTTCCTGTTATTTCGTGCTGTAGTAAAACGAGCTCCGGATTTGCTACCCTCGGAAACCTGATTCCCCTTTTCTTTATGCACAAAATATGTTTCGGATGAGCGAACATTCTTCTTTTTCTAACTCAGTAGCGACGACAGTAAAACTTTATTTATTCTATCGAACGAGGTGATTAGCATATTGTAAATTATATACCTATTTCATTATAATTTCAATAAAATTTTATAAAGATTATTGGGGTTAATTACCTATTTAAATTGACAATTTATACTATGTAGAATATTCTATTCTAAGCTTGATATTTTAAGTGTAGCAGCTTCTTAAAAGCTTTTTGTTTTTATGTGTGTATGTGTAAGCTGTTAGCTATCTTTAAAGGATAAAACAACAATTAAAGCATCCCTCAGATACTCAATAAGCAAAACATTGGAAGTTATTTTTCCAAATCACGCAACACCCCGATCACGGTCACATCGGAGCGGAGTATCACTCTATTATTTATAGACGCGTTCGATACGCAATACAAATTATTGTTTTCAAAGTATAACGTTTAGGGGAGCGCTGTTTGCGGAACGACCCTCGGCGCCCCTCCGGCGCTGCTGCGTCGCGAATTTGACGCTTATCCTTGTAGCTTTAAATGTTATTTCATAACGGGAACATCGCGATAAAATGCTTTTTCGATTTACCGCAGAGCCGGGGTTCTATTAAAGCAATCTTATGACAATTGAATTTCGATTCGGCGTTGGCATTGTTCGGAGATAGGACTTTATGGCAGTGCGTCGCTCGGGCATGGGTGTTTGCGTGCGGTAATTGATACGAAGTGACAGACACAAGGGGATACTCCGCAGCCTCCGGGCGGCTGAGAGGAGTAATGTTTTGACATTAACGAAAAAGAGATGGGTGTGATTTGAAGTGCCCTTTGTGGAATTATAGTCGCGGACGGCGTCTTTAATATTGACTAATGCATTTCGCGCTAATGGGGTGGTGGAACGCGACAGGTGCGGGCTTTGGCCATTGATGGCGTCAACCTTCGTACGTTATTTGTTAATTATCACGCGCCGCTTGTGACGGTTAATTACTCAAATTGAGTTAGACGCTTTCATATCGTAAAATGTGTAATTGATATTGTGGGGTGATGTGTGACGAATTGTGATTGTTTCACTTTTCATTTTAAAATTATACTTTATATATCATTTGTAAAGCAAAGTTAAATTGTTAATTACCTTCCGTAATTAATAAAATAATTAGGAAGAGTTTAAAATAAGTAATTTGGAAAACACTGATCAATTCATTCATAGACAAAAAAATATTGTATCTAGATAAATAAGAATCGCATCGCTATCATCAGCTAGGCTGATTATCATACATTTTTATATGATAACAAAATTTTGTTACCATTAAGACAGATAACAATCGCCGTTGTTAATGCAAATTAAATAGACATTAAAGTATCAAGGGCGGATCAGGCGGGCCATTAATAAATCAGTTCGCTAAAACCGTAATTGTAATCTCAAACAAGGCGGAGAGGGGCTGTTTGTTCTAACAACATTATTACAATAAGTTGGGAGCGGGCGCCCCACCCGCGCGTTCGCACGGCCGTAACCGCTGCACCGCACAAGTTACGCTTTCAAAAATTATATGTAAGGAGCACCCAGGCTTGTGGTGTCGTGGTGGAAGAGATACGATTTAAAATATTCTCTTGGTCTTTTACAATTTATTCAAAAGTTTCTTTTAGAATGTTAGTAAGTACCTACTACAGCTTTCATCAAGCTTGTGATGGAAGATTCGATTCTGCTCTGAAGAGTTTAAAGTTTTAATGTTCTCTTGGTCTTTACAGTTTATACAAAAAATTCTTATTGAATTAGTAGGTACTACAGCTTTCATTTAGATTATTAAGACGTGTCAATCTTTGCTAATCTTACGTCTAGCTGGTCTAGCTGAATTAGTTATATGTAGGCAAATTTGTCGTGAAAGGAATTCGATTCTGCTATGGAAAGTTTTGAGTTTTGTACTTAATGCTCGCTTGGTCTTTTACATTTTATTCAAAAGGTTCTTTTACTTTCAATGAAAGCTTGAATTTTATTAGCACTTTACTTAAGACGTGGAAATCTTACCTTTAGCTATTACGAGGAAGCGATTCCATTCTGCTATGGAGAATTTTAAGTTTTAACATGTTCTCTTGGTCTTTTACAATTTATTTAAAAGATTCTTATTGAATGTTAGTTAGTACTATAGTTTTCATTGAGATTTAATAATCTTAATGAAATCAAATCGAATTTATTCAAAAGATTCTTATATTTTAAACGAAAGCTTGAATTGTAATGAAATATTTACGACGTGTCATTCTTATATGTGTAGCTAAATTATATGAAGTTAGACATCAAAATAGAATCGCTCCCACCACCAGCTAGTGCTGGTGGTGGGAGCGATTCTATTTTGATGTCTTTAACAATTTGTTCAAAAGATTCTTGTAGTTACTTACAATATTAGCTGAGAATGGTAGTAAATGTGAAGTACTAACCAACATTCCGTTTATGAAGACGTAATTACCTATATGTACCCGAGCTTGTGGTTGAAGCGGAAAATTTTGCTATCATCATCATCATCATCATCATCAGCTCATTTTATGTCCCCACTGCTGGGGCACGAGCCTTCTCTATGGATGGATAGGAAGAACGGGCCATAAACCACCACGCGGGCCCAGTGTGGATTGGTGGTTGTTAACGACTGCTAATGCAGCCGGGACCAACGGCTTTACGTGCCTTCCGAAGCTCAGAGGAGCTCGAGATGATAAATTTTTGGTCACCCATCCGATGACCGGCCTTTGCGAAAGTTGCTTAACCTCAACACTCGCAGACCGGGCGCGTTGACCACTGCGCCATCGAGCTCCTCAGCAGAAAATTTTGCTATGGAGAATTGCAATTTTTATTGATCGCTTGGTGATTGTTTTAAAAAAAATTCTTACCTGTGCCTTCAATGAAAACTGGGAATGATAGTAGGTATTTATCTTATTACGGCAACGAGATGGCGGATGCACTTGCCAGGGAGGGCTCAGAGACCCAGCTTATTGGTCCTGAGCCGTTCGTGGCACTTGCACCAAGTACCATCAACAAGGCCTTAAAAGATTACATCAAAAACAGGCACGGCATAGAATGGAAGGAGCAGCCGGGTATGAAACACTCCAAATCCTTCCTAGGCGAAAACGCCTTAGGACGGAGTAAGTTCATATGCGGAGGCAATAGAAGGCAGGCCCGACTAATCATCGGTGCCTTGACAGGGCACTATGCCACAAAACAAATGCTCCACAGAATGCATCTATCAACAAATAGCTTGTGTAGAGCATGTGGAGAGGAAACGGAGTCAATGCAACACCTACTGTGTGACTGTGACTCTCTGGCTAGGAAAAGAATGGGACTCCTGGGGTCGGCCTATCCGAAACCGGAGGACTTCAGGCTCTTCGCCCTTAAGGACGTGGCCAAACTTATGGCATCTATCTTTACAGAGGAAGAAGAGTGAAAGGACGGGGTTGCACAAAAGATCCCGATGGGTCGAAGTGTTACTGCAAGAGGGAAATCTCAGCAGGCCCCACTAAGATAAGATAAGATAAGGTATTTATCTTAAAACGTGCTTATTGTCTTTGTTTATTTATACGTCTAAACTCTATAGGCACTAAATCGCAAATTGATGTCAGTCAACATCCCTAGGTGCAGCATATTCCCTTACCAACAAAACATATTCCCTTTAAAGAGACTCAATTTGCCAAGCTTAGCCATGATCGTCTTATGTCACATCATAGTGTAGATACTAAGTAATTGACAGATCAGTAACATACGCGCATAATAATCACGTCTGCGTGTATAATCTCGAGACGCGATCGGGCCGGGAGCGCGGCGAGGCGGCGAGGCGTGGTGACGGAGCCGCGGGCGCTCCGCCCTCTGTCCTATCTCCCACCCACACTAATTAACGCTGCCCGACCATGACTTAGTGATTACTCAGATAACTTAGCCTAAAAATATTTGCTACTTAACTTACCCAAAATAATATTAAAATTGTGTTTTTCTTTGTTTGTTTGTTTCTTGTTCTACTTATTTCACGTCAAAACGTAGGAACGGACTGAAGTTTCTGATTGGCTCCTTGTCTATTGGATAACTATATAAAGAGCCTGTGGGTGCCATAGGCTACTAATCACCTTATTTTAATAAAAAGTTCGGTAGTAATTTTATTAATTTTGGAGACTTCAAGTTTCTGTTCCTGTCATATCTAGGTATATATTAATACGTGAAGCAAAAACTTTGTATCCCTTTTTACGAAAATTGCGCTGACGGAGGAGTATAACATTTCGCACACTTATAGTTTATATAGAGAAGGATTGCAGATTGTTAATATTTTTTTTAATTATGCATAAAAAATACACACACTGCCATGTATTTGACACATACGCATATGTATTTGACAGTGTGTCCGTGTCAGTGTGTGTGTGCGTGTGTACGCATATAATACTCTATACTCTTTTTAAAAATTTCAAAAATGGAAGAGGAGCGGTCGAAATCTGTCAATGCTAATCCAAACTCACATTCTATCTTTTTAATTTTTCATTGCTTAGGATACAATCCGTGCAGCCTTAATAAAATTACGGTTGAATTTCGACCACTGGGCGACCACTACTTATGTTAAAAAGCTCTACCTTAAACCCTCTATTTTTTTTAGTTCTGGTTTTGCGAAGGAACGGCTTCATAAACTGCCGAGTTTCGTGAAACCTTACCGACGTAAATCGCTACAGTTCATCACAAAGTGAACTTATAATTACCTAATCTGTTTAACGATTCAGTGTACAGGCCGGGGACAGGAAACTTCGTAACTTGTAACTCAAATTTACCATACGCTTTAGCTTTCAATAAAAGATCATGTTTGCGTTCGATAGACGGCTGATTACGTATGCACGTTACTGACTGCAGCGACTACTGGCGTACAATAGAATTTGGGAATTCTCCCCGGCGAGGCTTCGACGCTTTAAAACAATAGCCGTAAAGCATACATGTGAGAGTATCCCTTTCACCGGCCTTCCTTATGAACCGTATTGCTTAGTGGATTAATTTTCTAAGCGAATAATTTTGTTACGTTGCTTTGATTACATGATATAAACAAAGAGCTGTTTGGAACTACATACTTCAACATTTTCAACCTATGTAAGTACGTCCCACTTCTGGGTTTAGGCATTCCCATCGCATAAAGATTATTGAATTTAAATAATTTACATAACCTATTAGTTAGTATCCTGATAAGTAAAACCCGGGTCAACAAATGGGGCAGAGATAACAGAGGAATGCCCTGACTCCTGCGTGTCTTTTTTCGGTGCTCCTGCACCATTTATTCCACAATGGGAAAGTGCGTGCGTTTAAACGAGGTATGAAGTACCAACATGCGGGTTGGCTAGGTGAGGACGGTTAGTGAGGCAAAATCCTACCTCACTACCGGTCCTTGCATCTGGACTCCGCTTCTGCTTAACATTAGGTAGAGCGGAATCATTTTCTAGTTTATTTACCCATAGATCGCAGAACATGTCTTGTTTTCTGCCATCACACTAATATTATAAATGCGAAAGTTTGGGTATATGTGTGTATATTTGTTGCTTCTTCACGCTGTAACGGATGGATGGATTAGGATTAAATTTGGCATACAGATAGTTTATAATCTGGATTAATACATAGGATACTTCTTATCCCTATATTCCCACGGGAACGGGAACCACGCGGGTGAAACTGCGGGCGGCCGCTAGTATTGCCATAAAGTTTAAATATTAAGACCTAACTTTATGTTATTTTACTTTATATTACATTTCAGTAGGTAGTCTAATTATATCAATCAGTTTTGGAACTCGAAATTATATAATTATATACCCAGCCGTTTAAGCTATATACGAATTCATCATAACCACTCGTTCGATTCACCCTCACGATAGGGAATAAGATGAGAATAAATTCCATTCACCGTGTGACTCTCACTATTATTCGCCAACAATGAACCTATTGTACATCCCGACCATTGAGCGCTTTATTTCACTGACGCAGGCTGATTGCCGCCACCAAAAACAGCAAACGAGTTAAGCCAAACACAATCGGCACCAACAAAAGACGGTTGGCTAATCTCATTGAAGACGCAGTTCAACAATGAGCCACGAGGGCGGCACTGGAGTCGCCTCCGAGTCTACCGCCTATGCCGCCGCCGTATTTGAATGATATTTGCCGCTCGAATGGCGTGAAATGAGCGAGCGAGACAAGTGAGAAAAGCCCGCCACTCGTTTACTAAAAGTTAATGGGGCTTTTGTGAGCGGGCGACTCTTGTAATGCAATTAACTCTGACAATGGCCGTATCGTTCACGAATTAATTTTAAAACTCGCCAATAATACTGTGGTTGGTTGGGGGTGATATTTATGAGAGTCTGTAAGTGACAGACTTATAAATTAGAGCAGATTTATTAACGAGATTAAGTTTTTATCGTTAGGTATGAGGTGTTAGTATTCTGTACAAACTGAACTATACTTTGAGACTGTGTACCTACATATAACACATGTTAATAGACTTTAAAGAAATCTGTAAAAGTAATCCTTTATTAAGCCTTTGTTATTATAATTTGATGATATAAAGTGTAATTCACTTAGATGTCAGAAAATTCACAAATTTTGTTCTTTTTCGAAAGCTATAAATTATTGTACCTTTCAATTTTAAGCCATCATTCAGTCAAAAATATTTTACATTTAGGTACTACAGATTTATTCCCTTGCAAACTTTAAAGCCTAACTAAATGTTTTAAGTCTGCAACAAGGTAAATAATAATGATATATTGACCAAATGTATTAGGTCTTTACCTATGAAATTGACGTTTTGTGTGAAGATTTGTTATAAAATTATATTTTTCAAACTAAAGTTTTTTAAATTTTTTTAGCATATATTTATGTGTCATCTATTTATGTAAATTATAAAAAAAAACATCAAGTCCCTTCAAAGCTACAATGAAACAATAGGTCAATTCGGCGAACAAGAAAAGAAGTCAATTAAAAAAAAAATTGAGCGATAAAGACACAAAATGAGTAATCATTGTTATTACTGAGGCCTAAGTAACATAGTCCTAATTAAAGGTGTATAATAATATTAACAACCGGTATTGACTATTAGAAGTAATACACCTATTAATAAGTGAGAAAAAAACGTCAATTTATAGGTGAGGACCCTATTACAAAATGAGACTTGAAAAATATAACTCTCATGGAAATAAATATAAGTCTTAAACACAACGGTGAATGTATATACGTAGAAAAATCACAAGAAGAATGTGAATCTTCTCAAGTTAAAAGTCGCAGGCTTTATCAAAAATATTAGCAACAAAATTATTGTTTCTTAGAAAACTTTTGTAATCCTCCATCAATATAAAGCAGAAGCCATTCCATTAAAACGGAGTTACATCAATTTTCCGGTAGGTAACGTCGAAGATTTATGAATAATAAATAACATAATATTACAATGTAGTTGTATTATGAAATATCAATATTTAATTGCAACACTAATCTTATACGGCTATAGCAAATCAAAGTTTGGTGAGTTGTGAATGAAGACGAGTAGAAAGGAGACCGTTCGGCACAAAGCCTCAAGCATTGTGATAGTTTGTGATGTTTCGACATTGTCGTAGGCTCCCGGGGTGGTCCGACACTTGTGGCGACCCACTCGAGTGGAAGTGGCGGCCTACCCAGAAACATCAATGGTTACTCCAACACACACAAAACCTTTTTTTTTTATGTGTGGCAACTGGTATTGATCCGGTAGCCCCCGGTCATCGTGAAATTGGGTCGGTAGCGATTGTCCGGTGCATTACACGGTATTAATCGTTCGTTTACAACTTAACTGGGATGTTCAATGCATCAATATTGAGCCTTTTGAGGCGCGATTTTACACCGAGATGTGGCTATAGATATTTTGAATTGAAATGCATTCAAGCAGTATTCAGGGCTGTTACTTTATTTTAATTTTGTTTGACTTAGGATATCTCAGAAATTTTATTAGGCTTTGTGTAAACGCCTTACTACCAATAAAATTCGAAACGCTTACCAAAACAGATAAATGATCACCAAATTGTGTTTCCTAAAATATTATAAAAAGGATACAATTTATATTTTGATTAATATATGAATATTTTTTAACTGCATTTCAGACCAAATATGTTATTTTGTCACCAAATAGATAACACCAATATAAAAAATATTAGCCTCGAGTTTCAATTTGGTAATTTTTGCTTTCTGTTGTATAATAAAAAAATAACCTCGAAATTCAAGACAATCGCTACGCTACGCTTCGCGATTGTTTTAAATTTCTGACCTATCACGTGACCTACAGGAGTAGGGCAGCTAGTATCCTCAATCATTTGAATAATAGTGTAAAAATTTGGTGATCATTTATCCATTTTGGGAAGCAAAAATAATATTTGTACAATATATGCAATTATTGTGATGTGTGTTTATTTATTTTGGGCCATAATATATTACCTATATTTTTAGGACCCTTTTTATAAACGCATTTTTTGGAGTCATTTAATTTATTTGGTACTTAGGCTTAGGGTCTAAAAAATATTTCTGGTGAGCGTTTAAATTATACCCATTTTATTATAATATGGCACATGTTTCTGTTTTTCTTTTAATTTATATTTGTTTTTTTTGTTTGTCTATAAAAGACATCAACGACATTGGATACACATTAACTATTTTGAAAAAATAATTGAACATAATATTCAATGTTTTATAATATGTAATATTTAATGTTACTTGTTTGTTACTTAAATGTTCTAAACAAAATCCTATTTCTTCTACAGGTATGGTTCAAAAACCGGCGTGCAAAATGGCGGAAACAGAAGCGCGAAGAGCAGGAGAGGCTACGGAAACTCCAAGAAGAGAGAGTTTGCGGGCGGGCTCCTCTCTTGGCCAGGGGGGCGATCTCCCCCGCACACTCCCCCCCGGGGCACGCAGCAGCGCCGCCTACTCCCCGCCCCTACACCGACGACTCCGAATCCGACTTAGAAGTAGCTTGAACCGACTCAGAAAACGGTCGATGGAACTTGGGCTCATTAGAAGCATTAACTCGGAGATGGCTGGTACCAACTCGGAGGCGTTAGCAGTGGTTTGACTGAATGTGGACGGAGGTCAGCAATATTTCTTAATAATCACAGAACATCTTGTAAGGAAAGTTGGAGGGCAAAAGTGCAAAGACGATAGAAATCGCGAGTGCTGTCATAATAAAGGAGTGCTGAGTGGCGGAACATTCGATGATGTTAGTGTTTTGGACACTTCGCTTTGTTATCGATTAATGTGTAAACGTTTATTTTGTAAATTCTTAATTTATCAGCTTTCAAGTAAAGTCAGTAGGTACTCAAATGTATAATATACCTAACAGTTATCGTCTTTATTTTGGTTTTATTTTACCTGAAGACAGATATTTGAATTTGGTATTGAAAACTAAATACAATAAAATTTTCATTGATAGCAAAACACAATACACAAGTTACGTTTATCTGTCTTTAGGTTAAATAAAAATTGTATACTACTTAGGACTGTATTTATAAATGTTTAGAGTTAAATTTAAGTGTAGTTTTCTATCCAAATATGGTTATTATGGTTATGGATCATAAAGAAAGTCTCAATATCAATAACAATTAAAGTTCATGTATAAGTGGCAATATCTTTGTAACATAGGGTAAGATATACGCAGTGACACAGACGGGCACAGGGAACGATTTTAAAATCGCACCGGTGATCTTGCAATTGAAAATGAAAGTAACTACACGCAACTAAGTAAGTACACTATGCTTTGCAATATTATAACCTTTGCATTGTTTGCAATTGTTTTTTTTTGTTGAGAATGTTCTCCTGTGACTTCGACAAGAGTGGGAGGTATGTCGTGATAATGACTCTAATAAAACAAATACCACATTAATTTATTTTTACCGTCTTGTATCAGTTTTAATTTCACTCATTTATTTAGATTCATTTAGATAATGAGCCTCAACAAATAAATCAGTGTAAGTAATTTGTTAGCATATGTTTGTAAGTATACAATGGATTATGTGGGTGTTCTCACTGTGCCTCTCTGCTGTGCTTCAATTAACCCTTACCGTTAAAAACTATTTAGGACAATGGCACCAATTTTCGACACTTTAAGACCAATTATCGACACAGTTTTCGTCGCCAACAAATAATAAAGATTTACATTGAAATGTTGCGGGATGACAGCAGCTAGCAAGCAGACGGTCTGTATCTAATTGTTTCTAAAGAATAAAATCAGTTGCTGCAGAAAAAATGTCAATCACTGGTTCTTGCCGAACACTGGTGCCATTGCCCGCCCTATTATCGTGTTTTAAAGTTGAACACGTTTCATACACACACAATGACTAATTTTGTTGGTAACTGTAGATGAAATCTTTCTTCACTTTCTAGTTATTTACAACTTTGTAATCTAATAACAATTGCAATGTGATCTTTCAAGTGTGAACGATTTTCTTTACAAATTTTTTATTTACTTTTTAAATGTACCATTACTAACTACTAGTCTTTTATTATATTAAAGTAATAGAGGTACAATATTATGGGCATTACATCCTTAACTGTCATAAATATATGTTTTGGTTTTTTTCAAGTTCCTTTTGGCAGTCTCTTGTTCTTTTTTATCTTTTCAGTGCCCATGTTTTATGTAACTCTTTAACCATTTTACGTGAGATTATTCTTCCGAAAACCCTAACATGGCTTAAGAGGTGCCTAAAATTTGGGTTGTCGGTTAAAATGGGCATTAGACCTAGGTCACTTTGAAACGTTTTTTTTCCTTAATAGTTTTAAACTTTGATACGAAAGCTTCGATCTAAGGAATTAAAAGGAAGGGCTTGTTCTAGAATTTAAATTATAACATGATTGAAAATACAGGCTACTGTGAAGTGAACACTTGGGCGTTCAAATATTTAGAAAAATATCGGAATTCTAATACTTATTCAGAACAATGTGTGATGTTATCTGTTGTTGTTCCCTTATGTTCATAGCGTAACACCACTACTTGTAATGCTTATTATTAGAGATGAATAACATAGTGTTTCACGCTTGGTGACTGCACAATTACTTGATACACAATAGATATACCTACACGCGTCGATATAAATGAATCGATAAAACAGCAATAGAAATAAAATGTGATTAATGTATTTATCTAATTAACAGAATATCTAAATATAATAGTACATACCTAATCGATAAGGAGTTTATTTTACCCTTTCCTTTGCAACAAAATGGACTTATGGAATTGATATATAACTAGTCTGGCCATAAATACTGTTACATAAAAACTTTTATTTTTTTCAACTTTTTAATAATTTTGAATTTGGAACGCGTTTATTATTTTAAAAACTTCTTTCGATTTCGCGACATTTCACATTTTTTCGTGTTCATTAACAAATTACAATATGGCATGGGGTGTTAAAGAAAATAGGATTGCTGTGATCGCCTTGCACAAAGTGGGTATGGAACCGTCGGTCATATTCCAGACACTTCAAAAGCTTGGTATCAGCCGTATGTTCGTATATCGTACTATCACCAAATACAACAACACTTCCTCTGTCGAAGACCATAAAAACTTGGGGCGGCCGCGTGCTGTTAGAACTACAAAGGCTGTTAATACTATTAAAGCCAGAATTCGTCGAAATCCCATTAGGAAGCAAAAAATCTTATCGCGAGAAATTAAGATTCACGCTAGGATTCTGTCGCGTATTATAAAACAAGACTTGAAGCTCGGTGCTTATCGTCGATATACAGGACATGCCCTAAATCTTTACAATTAAAGAGAGTGAATCGATCAAAACGCCTTCTGTCGCGATACGCAGGTGAAGGGCACAGAAATATCCTCTTTACCGATGATAAATTTTCACGATTGAAGAGCACTACAATAAGCAAAATGATAAAGTGTACGCTCACAGTTCGAAAGAAGCTGCTCAAGTGGTCGGAAAGGTACAACGTGGTCATTATCTTGCGTCAGTGATGGTTTGGTGGGGCGTGTCTTATCAAGGCGTTATGACGCTACATTTTTGTGAAAAAGGAGTGAAAACTTCAGCCAAAGTGTATCAAGAGACAGTCTTGGATCGTGTTGTGAAACCTCTCAGCAATACACTTTTTACAAATATACCGTGGACTTTCCAGCAGGACTCTGCACCTGGTCACAAGGCACGAACTACCCAAGTCTGGCTTGAAACCGACGTTCCGGACTTTATAAGAGCTGAAGACTGGCCCTCATCTAGCCCAGACCTGAACCTTTTAGACTACAAATTATAGTCAGTTTAAGAGGACATGGCTTGCTCTAAACGACACGATGACATTGAGACCTTGAGAAATCTCTGAAGCAAGCAGTGGCGAAATTTCTTATGGAAATTGTTCGTAAATCCATGGATTCGTGGCCAGACATATTAAAAGCCTGTATAAAAGCCAAAGGTGGCCATTTTGAATAATTTGTTGTTTTTATTTTTTGCTGAGATACTAATAAATATGTACCTACATATAAGTTTTAGTAATATTACATTACTTCATAAAAAAAAATGCATTTTCATTCGTAACAGAACTTATAGCCGGACTAATACTATTATTAAATAACGATCACATTTAAAAGATAGAACCTCTCCTGAAACACTTTTTAAACTTACACCTTTGTTCTATCGTTATACCACAGTATTACTATTTATACCTACATAAGCATAGGCTGAGAAGACCGAGCACTTCCCCGTTAAACGATATAATAAAAACTTAAGAAAAAATAAAGATTTTTACACGTATTCGACAGAAGCATCTAGACATGCTGTCATATATATTCATTCAATTACAAAGCCATATAAATATTTAAAAAACATTTAGACATCTGAGGTCACCCAATATCACAGATTTACATAGATCAAAACGTTCCCACAGCTAAGTACCAATGGTGAGACTTCTGTGCATACAAATGAGTGGGAAGAAGGTTCCAGTCAACCATGCTATATAGCTGTAATGTAACACATCGTATGTCATCGCGATTAATAATGGACGACGGAGTACGTGAGTGCCATCGCGGGTCGAATGTGGTCATGATGTCAATCTATCAATACCAACAGCCAGCGATATGAATCTAAATAAGCCAGGATACACACTCACTTGTTTTAGATAAACACGCCATGTAGCTCGGCGCATGAAATGGTCATTGCATGAGCAAACATTACTGTGTAAAGGAGGCGTAAGGTAAGTACAAGTTGACTGTAGTTTTAACCGAAAAGCAAAGAAAAAGGTACTTAGTTATAATATGTTAAATTAAGTAATGAAAAATATATAATTTTTTTATGGCTTTGCACAAGCATTTAGCCAATGAAAAAGTCTTACAATACATAAACAATATTTCTTTCATGTATGATGATGATGAATGATAATAGAAAGAGAAGTGAGAAATGATATGCCCCCCAACACTTCGAGTATCTCAGTAAAGATGTGGGGCTTTATTAAGTCCTCGGGCGGACTTCTTGAGAGAATTTGAAAAGTGATATTGCACTGTTTTTTTCATTTGCCAACACTCATGCATACTCACGAACACTTAACAGTTAATAATTCACCATTATTTCCATAAAGTTAATATCATATTAGGGTCGAAATCAAAATAATTGTACATTTCGGTCAACAGAAACGTCCACGTGGGGTAGACTGATTTAGACTATGTATTTTAAATATTAAACAGCTTGTATTGTTAGGAAAAATTATCTTCTAGATGAATAACATGACGGTAGCACCCTAAATTGACAAAATATTAAAATAAATAAAATATTGCTGGCTGACCCCTTACTCTAACCATACATAAATATTCTGTCCCCCACGACACGCATGTTACAAAAAGTGCAATAAATACAGATCTATTAGTATATTTACATCTTTCTATAAAATAAACTTTTAAAGGATATTTTAATAATGTATAACTTCAGTTTTCAAGCATATAATACTATAAATACCATAAATACAGGCTTATTTATTACATGACCATATTTTCTTTCATTTTTGTTTATCATGTTTGTAACGGATATGAAATGGTAATTTTTTTTTCTTTAAAGTTTCAACACCGTCAATTTCAAATCGACCAATCAGACGGTACGATCGCCGTAAGTCGGTCATTTTATAAGCATCTGTTGCTTGGTGCAAAGTGTGTACAACAGTGAATTCGATATTTTCAACAATTTATTGTTCATTTTGGTTTATCGTGTGTGAAATTAACGGTAAGTGAGACCTGAAGTATTTATACAAACTAGCGACGAATCACTTTGTCTTAATTTGGCTGTGAAGCCAATTTGTATCAAACAGGTACATTTGTATTTTTTAAATACATAAGGTTACATTAAACACATGAATTTTATTCCTTTTTGTTATAATTTGTTACTTCTTTTTGTAACGTTACAAAAATGATGTAACAAAAATAAAATAAGGCTGCTGTTATACTGCAAAAGTAATATTTTACTTCAAGTAGCATTTTAGTTTAACAATCTAGGTATATGTTACAGTAAATGTGATTATTTAATTGAACATTATTAATAACTACCAACATTAAATGTAAAAGTCATAAATTATTAACAAAAACCGGTCATTATTAATAAAATAATTATCTAATGATTTGTTAATTATTTTTTATTATTATTAATAATGATCAGTTATCATTAAAATATTAGCCCTATTAGTTACTACTAATACTAAAGGAAAAAATATACAAGAAAAAATTTCGACTAGTTCAGATTTTTTTTGAGGGCGTTGTGTTACAGTTGTTATCACGTTGCTCCAGTATTCCAAAAGTCGCGGGTTCAAGTTCCGCCTTCATCTTAACCGGTTATTATTAATAAATTAAAAAATATGATATAATTATCAATAATGACCGAAAATTAATTATAATAAACAGTCATCATTATTATTGTGAAAATCGATGGAAAAAATTAAATTAACCATTTAATTTTTGTGCAGAAGTTGCCGATGACGACCGCAGAGCGACAACGCAGATATAGAAAAAAGTTGAAAACAAATCCGGAAAAGAAAAAAGAAATACAAATTAAAAACTTACAAAGGATAAAAAAAAATTATGTCCCAATAAATAAGTTATCAGAATCTCAAAAACACTTACGAAGGAGAAATTGGCGAAAACTTAAGAAAAAACATAAGGATTTACTTTAAAAAGCTAACATGCAGCATGATGAAGAAATATTTGTAAAACTTAATTTCCAAACACTGTTATCTTGAGATATTTTAAATAATGTTCGATCTATGTTCGACTTTTTATTTCCTAATTACTCGTAATACCTATTTACTATGTGAAATGGCCCTTACAGTTTCATTTTGTTATTATTTTGTTACAGTTTTCATCTTTGTAACACACTTCATTTTTGTTTCCTTTTTGTAACTGTACCAAAAAAATGATTTTGACCCATTAACTTTATGATTATTTCACATTAATATTCGAAATAACACAAATTTTAGAAAATAAAACAAAACCGCAGACATGACTCTTCACTTTCCCGCCAAGAGTCCAGATATACCATTCTATTCTATAAGTATTGTCTTTGAAAGCGATCAAAAAAAGCTAAACAAAAGATAGTTAATGGACAGATTAAGAAAAAAATATAAAAAGGTTTGAATGAACAAAAAGTATTTAATTTGTAACATTATGAAAGCCAACGAGCACTATTGAAATCAGTGGCTTATTAGTTAAATACTCAGTGTATTATAAGTAGGTACCTACACTAGGCTAAACCTTACTTTTTTAAACATTTTTATTAATACTCTGTTAATAAATTAATGTCCTTAGCTAATACCTACGCTGGTTTTAAGGTGTGGGTTCACGTCAGGGTGATTGAACCACGATTTCTCTTCTTCAACCCGAGCAGCTATCTATCAGTACCACCGCTTTTAATTAAATTAAATTCTATTTTTTTTCTTATCACTACCTGTTTTAAGCAGAAATCCGGCCAATCGTAATGGTCCGATTCAATACAGTTTATGGGATTATGGGTAGGTAGGTATGATTTTAGCTGTCATCTATTAAATCAGTTTAAAATGCCCTTATAAAAAGGGTCGGTGTAGATATTCAACATAGAAATGATAAAAAAATGTCAATAGCAAAATATTTAGATTGGTATCTACATATGCCTATTCTTAGTTACCACTTTTCGTTATGTTTGTATTTAATGCTAAGGTAAAATTGAATTTCTTTAGGTAAGTTTTCACTTACCTAAAGAAATACCATTCTTTCTAAAGAAACAAATTTCCTAAACCATAAACCATATCTAATAACTTATTAGATAATTAGTAATTCTTAAAACATTATAGGACAAAAAATAACAAAAACAATTCTTTATTTATTAGAGTTATTTATTTAATTTTTCACAGCAAAGGAGTGCTAAGCCTTCATCTCTCCTTATGATTAGTGACGATTGGGCCGAATTAAAAAATATACATTTTAACGTAACATTCGTGCACAAGTTATACATTTCTAATGATATAAATCGTAAACCCATCAATCATACCGTTAACGTCAACTAACCGAAAGCAATAAAGGAAAATGTCGAGTTTCCCAGTTCAATTCAAGTAGAAAAATTTATATATACAATTCCATTTTTTTATGATAAATATTAATTTTGGTTAAGTATTGAGCGTTTGACCCAAATACTGATCGAAATGGTAAACCATTTAACTACGGTTCAACGATCAGTAGGGTACTTACATCTCCCATGGTGGATCCACCCCGCAGTACTTTTTATACAACGTGTAGCAACATGATATCTTAAAGTAACTTTCAGAGGGCCTAGCAAAGATTTTTACCATTCGATTACGTAAACAAAACCGAAAAGAATGAAAAAAATTTAACTCTCCTCGTTTGCGACAGGTAGCTCTGATTCGATGCCATACAAATTCTCGTTTTCTAAGCACCCTGATAAATGCATTACCTATTTTTGTTATCTAAGTACCTAGTGTTAGTTTCATCGCCATTCGATCACGTTAACGGAAACGAGAATTTGAATGACAATATGTTAACTCTTCTCGTATGTCGCCAGGAGACGCTGCTTCAATGTCATACTAATTTTCGTTTTCGTTAACGTAATCGAATGAATACGGATAGTAAACAAAACTCACACTAGACACTTTGATGTCGCACTACATTTGAAAACATTGCTATATAAAGAAATGGGGTAATGACAGGAACCAGTGATCAACATTTTTTACCTTTAATCATTAAAAATAGGGTCAGCATAACTGATTTAAGTCTTGAGCAACAATGGGATACAGACCACCTGCTTCCTAGCTGTCTATCACTGTGCTTAAAGTGTCGAACGCTGGTGCAACAACAAGAACTGCGGTTTGGATACGCAATAATTATTAGAGAAAATTTTACTTTCTTTTATTTTAAAATGCTAAGTGCTGCACTGAAGCTGAATTAAATACTTATAAAATACAGTGAAGAAATTAAACGCCTACCCAACCCAGCCAGGAATCGAACCTGGGTCTTCCGCGATCCGGCTATTTTAATTTTTTGATGTTATAAAAGCATTCAATAAATTAAAAAGCAGTGACAAAATTCAGCGCTTACGTCAGCCTTCCCGGTAGCATAGCGGTCAGTGCAGCCGCCCGGATTGCGGAAGACTTTTCCCCAATTTTTCCCCAATGAAGGTTTTTCCCCAATTTTTTTACTGTATTTTATAAGTATTATAAGAGAAAAGTCAAAGGGATGGCGTAGGTACGTTTACTTATAGTAGAAGGGGTAAGAATAGGTGTACGCATAGGGATAGGAATAGGTAAGTGGGGCGGCGGCGTAGTACGTCGGTGCGTAGTAACCGTAGTCCAAAAGTACTTGGGGCTTCGCCGTAGCCGATGCTATGAGCACCGCGGCGAACACCAATAACAACTGGAAACGAAACAGTGTTTATTCTGTAATTATCTTTTGTATTTATCTATACTAATATTATAAAGACGAGACCTTTGTATTTTTGTATGTATGTATGTTTGCAACGAATAAACTCAAAAACTACTGAACCGATTTAAAAAATTCTTTCACCATTAGAATGCTACATTAGCGCTGGGTAACATAGGCTATATTAAAAAATATATATTAAATAAAATACTAAAAACGACAATTTAATTTTCCAATACAAAATGATTTGTTTGTTTTGTTGTCATGGAAACCATTGATATATATTTAACCTTCGATCAACAATACATGTTGATCGAAGTATTTAACTCAATAATGGAAACTGTCAAAGCGGTACGAAGTCCGCCGAGTCAGCTAGTTATTAATAAATACATAGAGCCTCCTGAGTTTGTTCCCAGCTCTTCTCGGTCGAAGGCTCTCCCAAAATCCGAACTGGTGGTAGAATTAGTAGTTTGGTCAAAACAATTTTTTTAGATTTTGATATATTTTTTTATATTAACGGGTAAGCACAGTGCCTTGATCCCACCTGATGTTAAGTGATGATAAGACCAATGATGGAAGCGCACTTCACCCGAAAACCTCAACAAGGCACTGGCTATCTTATCTCTAGCTGCCGGAACACAACAATGCTACAAACATATTTAGATAAGATGGTGGTAGCTAGCCAGGCGGACAAACAAGCCCTACCACCAACCAAACCGAGTACACAAACATGTACCTACCCCCCGCTGGGAATCGAACCCAGGACCTCTTTGGGTACAAACCGGTGGTCTTAGCCACTAGGTCACAAAGGCGATTTATAGTTTTGACGTCAATAAGTGCCAGTGAAGGCTTTGTTGAATAAAATGATTTGACTTTGACTTTGAATTTGACTTTGAGCGTATTATGAATAAAGGTCCTGAGACTACTTTGAATTTGCAAAGCGCTCGGTTTGATACCCGAGGACCCGGGTGCAATTCAAAGGTCGGGCAAAGATGTGTTTAGATATTTTTTGATGTATAGATAGCCCAGGTCTGTGATCATCAACCCGCATTTGGCAAACGTGGTGATTAAGCTATTACCCATCAATTGATGACTTGAGTTCAATGATGGGAGGCCTTTACCCAGCATGATTATTTACTACTTACTATACGACATTGTGTCTTAAAAAAAAAAAAAAAATTACAAAAACACAAATGTTGAAAAAATTTCCACGAGCAGGATTTGAACCTGCACCCTTCTGACATTCCGGGTCAGGTGCTCTTCCAATTGAGCTATCGTGACATTGTGTCTTATTCATCTTTCACACATCTAACAAAAATACTGTGGTAATAAACAGGACTAACCTAAATTGATACATAAATTTTCCGCTATTATTATTACCAACAAAAGATAATAAGTACAGAAAAAATGTACAGCCAGTATTCCTGTATTGATAATCCTGAATAAATCAATATTGGTGTTGCTATTATTAGTATTAAAGACCACCAGGTACCTAGAAACTTACAATATAAGGTAAAATCAGACTAATCACTACATAGTATAAAACAAAGTCGCTTTCTCTGTCCCTATGTCCCTTTGTATTCTTAAATCTTTGAAACTACGCAACGGATTATGATGCGGTTTTTTTAATAGATAGAGTGATTCAAGAGGAAGGTTTATATGTATAATACATGCATAATATAGTAGAGAAACACTGATAATATCAGCATTGCACCCGTGCGAAGCTGGGGCGGGTCGCTAGTCAATAATAATCTGTAAAGTAATTGATCTCACATCGGTATAGGAATTCAAAAATTCGATTTAAAATAGACCTATCCACATAATATGTACAACTCATAATCTAATTATGATCTAATAAGTAAATATACCTATTAGTCCCTACGTTGAGTACTTTAAATACTTAAATTGATAAGTTATTAACAAATGATCCTTATTATTTCAGCTAAGCTTTACGTCGGACTGTAAAAAGATAAAGGGCGTCACACTTCATTTCTTTATAACGTGACTAAATGCGAATGCGTACATGCGAATAAACTTCTGTCCTTTAAAATAAAAAAGCACGATTTAAAATTCTATGTAACTAAATATATGTAGGACACTAGGCAGTATTATTAGTAATTAAGTGAACAAACAAAAAATAAAACAAAATATGAAAACACTCACCAATTTGAACATTCTGGATTGGATACCGATCAACTTCGCTCTCGGACACACTGGACTGCAGCCAGCTAATAGTCGTTATGGCTCAATGACAGTATCCTACTCCTGCGGCCATCTTTTATATCAGTCCCAAGTCCCGTCCGTGATTAGAAAAACTAATGGCTGTCCTCAACCGGCCGGAGTGTTAACAATGTCGCATTATCCGATAATAGCGTTCATTTCCATATCGGACCCGGATCACGAACACTACAATAGGCCCAAGGCAGATTGATCGCCGTAAAAACTGGTAGTGTTCGGACGAGTTTAATAGTGCAAATTACTTACAATAAAACAGATACGTTTTGTAGTTAGTACTTAGAAGCGTCGTATAGGCTTGTTATTTACGTTGTTAAGAAATCTTTTTACTTATTCAATCTTACAGTGCTTCGTGTGACCTCAAGGGAGGTAGAGTATTCTGAAACTAAGTAGGTAGGTGTCTAAGCGATAGAGTAATTTGCTCTGCGGAACAGTGACATAAGTTTTAAGGGTAATAAAAACTGCATTCATCGACTTTACGCCAATTCTGCGCCGGCTTGGAATTGAACCCAGGCAGCAGGCACTTTTATAATAAAGACGTATTAAGCAGAAAAAGACAAAAATCAATTTAAAGATTATTAACCGAAAACAATTGATCATTGAATTCAAGACCTAGTAAATAATATAATCATTACTAAAAATTCTGTTATATTAAATATTTGAAAGGAAAAGTAAAAAAAAGTAAAAGCCTTTATTAATGTATTTTCGGAGGTAACTATGCGATTCTGAGAGTCTGTGGCGCTACTGCACTGGCGATAGGCTATAGCAACGCCCTACCTATATCTCTTAGTCTATATTATTTTAGAAACTCAATTTGCTGCATGAACTCATAACAAATTGAAATTTTTGATATAGTGCACTACTCTAAATGGCAACGAATAAGTTATAAGCGGGATCTCGGTAACGAACCGTAACCACGAAGTATTTGAACGCTCTGCCTATTCTGAACGAATTTCTTAGTTCCATATTTTGATGACAAAATAAAGTAGTATTAAAACAAAAACACAATAAATTGAGAATGAAAGTAGTACTCTTTCCCAGTGCCTGATTTAATAATTTTAGCAAACGCAACAAATGGAGTTAAGTTTGAGTTGGGAAGGCGTTAAACATTTCAGTATGATCCTTAATTTAATGTATTTCTGGTTAAGTGCTGACTGATACTGCGATTAAAATCATAATCAATAATCCATTTCAAAGTCCAAGTATGTGTCGCTTCAGGATTGACGGACATGGATGTCAATGTAATATTTATCGTCATGGACTAATAATAATGCAGTCGTTAGGCGATTAACACACTGCCACGCACCACGCTGCATTTTGCGTGTCGCCGAACTACGATGAACGCGCGTGGATGCATTTTCTGTGTGTTGGATTGTGCGTGTTTTCTATACAAACGGAGATACTTACAAGCAACGTTAGAACACGCAGTCACGCGCTACGCTGCCTCTCCGTATATGTGTTGTGTTTCGAACTCTTTGCAGGGTCCGTGGGCACAGGGAGACAGGTGTTGGTTGTTTCATAATTAGTTAGTAGCTTGTATACCCTTATTTAAATTTAATCAGGTGCGTTTCGGTTTACGCAGAAAGAGCTTACAGTATCTTTTGGTCCGGCTGTATGGTGTTGGTGCTGGGATTATATTTTGTATGATGGGATCCCAGGCTGGTGGTAGATTCCAACTATCTTCTCTATTAAAATTAGGATGTTTTTTGATTTCAATAGCCTCGCAGGATAATAAGCTGAAAGTACCACGGCTTCGTCACAGAAAACACAATAAACCAACCACAGTCGAGCGCCAACCTGCTGTACTTCCATATATGAAAGGTTTCACTGACAAGATTGGACATATCTTAAAGCGAGCTTCAATCAACACTTACTTCAAGCCGCCGAAGAAGATCAACCAATTTTTACGACCTGCCAAGTGCAACATACACCTTCAAGATGCAGGCGTGTACAAACTGGACTGCGACTGTAGGCATTGGCGTATCTACTATCTAGGGTCATTTTCCAGGGGAGGGGGCTGGTCCCTGAGATGCGATGGCCGATGAAGCTGAAACGAGCGCTACGCTTAGTTTGGGGCTGAATAATTAGTGAGAAAGTTGTGTTATTATTATTCTCTTTATTTAATAAACTAATATCTTAAGAAATTATTAGTATTATAATATTTCGATCATTAACTAAAATTTTTTTTAAAGTTTTGTGAATCGCCTTTATTTCGATTGATTTATATAATACCTATTAATTAACTGAACCAACTTCAATTTACGTTTTTCTCTAAAAAATATTTAAAACTTTTTCCGGCGTGACGTTTTCCTTGACTTACTTATTAGCCCAGTCAACAAATTAAAAAAACGTAAAAACGTCTTTATTCAAAATATCGTAAATATTAATAGTTTTTGAGATATTAACAAAAAACGAAATACCTTTTTTTATCTTGTTTTGTTAATAATTGCAATTTTTTACGTGCAGTAAAATCCTCACACTGCATTTTTTTCTAGAGGTCCTTTATTACAAATGGCGTCCTTTTTTGACAAAAAGAACTAACTACAAATGTTCAAATAATTTTTAACGCAAATTTTTTTGCGAACAAATTACAAAAACACAAATGTTGAAAAAATTTCCACGAGCAGGATTTGAACCTGCACCCTTCTGACATTCCGGATCAGGTTCAAATCCTGCTCGTGGAAATTTTTTCAACATTTGTGTTTTTGTAATTTGTTCGCAACAAAATTTGCGTTAAAAATTATTTGAACATTTATAAATAGCTTGCTTACTTCTTAACTGATCTTTAATATTTGTAAAAATATTATGATCGGATGTTAGTGACGGTAGTTGTTGACATTGAATGGGCGCCTTTGGCTTTCAAAGTAAAAAGTGTTGAATAATTTCGGTGGGCTGGTTAGAACCACGATAACTCAATTGGAAGGGCACCTGACCCGGAATGTCAGAAGGGTGCAGGTTCAAATCCTGCTCGTAGAAATTTTTTCAACATTTGTGTTTTTGTAAAAAGAACTAGGTACATTTTTACAATTTTACAATAACATTAATTACATTTCAGGAAATAAATGAAACTGACAATATAGGTAAAAAAAATATATTATTATTATATTTATTCGTCGTCTAATTTCTGGCGCATATTTCGCCTACCATTGTTGATTTTCCGCCGCTTAAACTCCACAGGGCCATCGCCTAGGGACTCCACTCGCTTCTCCCTAAACTCCACAAATTCAGGCTGGACCACCACGGGTGGAGGCAGGGATGCCTTAACCTTGGGCAATTGAAGATCTACGCTCTCCACGGGCCTGTAAAAGTAATGAATTGATTCATTCGAACAATAGGTTGTTGCGTCATCAGTATATTGTATGTCATGAGTGTACGAGCAATAGGTCGTACACTCATGACATATGTTAAATGCCAATGTTAAAGAGAAAACCAAAAAACTTTTTATAGTCAAAATGAAACAACTTTTACGGATCTACTCGCGTTTATTTTATACATTAGCTTTTATAGTCCTTAAAAAATAGCTTGATTAAAATCGTAGTAGTCAGCAAAAGTGACCAAATAACTTTGTACGTCTTTCATCTATCTTCGTACTACACCAATTTCATCAAAATCTGTTCAGCGGTTTAGACGTGGACACGTAGCAGGGAGGGATGGTAGCAGTGGGATATTCTTACAAGATACAAGCAAATAAATTGAAATGACAGCCCGTGACCAGGGCCGTTGCAACTCGGTCGAAACCTCGGGTATAAAAAAGGTATGCCTAACACGACCCAATTACCTTAAGAATTAAGTTGCGTTAATCCCCGACATAGGATTATTTATTAGGATTAATAATTAGGATTTTTTTATTTATTTATTAAAATACAACTTTACTAATATACTTAGACAACTTTATTACGCCTTTAAACCTAAATGGTTTGTCTAGCTAGGCGATATTATATTATCATCATCATCATCATCATCAGCTCATTTATGTCCCCACTGCTGGGGCACGAGCCTTCCCTATGGATGGATAGGGAGAACGGGCCATGAACCACCACGCGGGCCCAGTGCGGATTGGTGGTTGTTAACGACTGCTAATATTATATTATACTATTATTATATTCAATTTTAAATAGTTTGGTATGCTTCCCATTTGAATTTGGGACTTATACATAAAGTAAGGTATAGCAAATATTCTATAACTGTAACATTGCTAGGCAAAGGCCTTTATCATTAAAATCAAATCATCACTACAATTGATAGGTAATAGCTTAAACAGCACGATTGCCAAATGTGGATTGGAAATCAGAAACCCGGGCTATACGTCGAAAAATCCCTAACCCACTTTTCCCGACCATGGAAATGAAGCCGGGACCTATATGAGTATCAGGCCGTGCGCTTTACGTGAAACTTTGTAAGTATGGATGGATAGATCTTTGTTACTCTTTCACGTTAATACTACTGAATGGATTTGGATGAAATTCGGCATACAGATATTTTATAACCTGGATTAACACATATGATAGTTTTTATCCCGATATTCCTACGGGAATGAATGGAAACTGTCGAAGCGGTACGAAGTCCGCCGGGTCCACTAGTATACATTAATTAAACTAGCTGTTCCCCGACCCACTGCGTCGCATCGCGCATCGCTAGTACTTCGTAATCGATTAGTGTTTTTTTTTACTTATTTTTAAGGGTCATAGCGTAGTGTTAATTAGCCTTTCAGAAAAATTGAGCTATCATTTTTCCACAAACTCTTCAGCTTTATTATGTCAGTATTGATAAAAATATAAATGACTAGTTTAGTTAAACTGTCACAACCAAACTGAAACTGTTCAGTTAAAGTTAAGTATAGTTCGGAAAATGGCCACTTAAAAAGTGTAAAGTGGCCGATAATGGAGTTGACTATAGTTTTACATTTGTTTATTATGTCTGCATACACAACATAGTTACGGTTTTTAATGTCTACTAATATTGTATTATGTCTAGCAAAACCACTTAATTGGAGCTAGTGTTTTGACTTTATAACTTACCTGACCCGGCGGACTTCGTACCGCTTTGACAGTTTCCATCATTGAGTTAAATATGTATCAATGGTTTCCATGACAACAAAACAAACAAATCATTTTGTATTGGAAAATTAAATTGTCGTTTTTAGTATTTTATTTAATATAGTTTATGTTACTTAGCGCTAATGTAGCGTTCTAATGGTGAAAGAATTTTTTAAATCGGTCCAGGAGTTTTTGAGTTTATTTGTTGCAAACACACATACATAATACATACATATAAAAATACAATCTTTATAATATTAGTATAGATACAAGTGTAACATACTCGTTAACGATCGTTGTCCAAGAGCCGTAGGGATTGGCGGCGCGCGGGGCGGGACCATAGCAGGCGGCCACGCTGGGCTGCGGCTCCGGTTTGGGGGCCAGCTCGCGCATCCGCTCGCGGGCTATGTGCGCGTTCACCTCTTTCACCACCTCTTTTTGCTTCTCTTTTCTATAACAATTTAATTCTTGAAAATATAACTCTAGTCTCTATACCCGAAACACACTTTGCCGACCTGGGAATTGAACTCTCCTGACGTCTTCCCATGACTTCCCAGGATGCCGGATATTGGCCGGAAAGCTTTGCCACAACACAACCGAGACGTTGCTAATCAATCAGCAATCATTTGAATTAAGAAAATGTAAATGAAAACTCCCAAAATGAAACAAACAGGGACTGCAAATAAAGTCATTAAGTGTCCCTCAAAAACACATTCCGGGCTCTTTCAATTTAGACGTTTCGTGTCGGACCGCTATTGCGCGGTTTCATTTTAAACGCCAGCCGCACGACAGCCGCACGCCTGTTTTAATATGGAACGCAGTGCAAACGTGATTTAGCCGTCCCACAACAAACGTCTAAATTGAAAGAGCCCTTAAACGCCATTTGAGCGACAAACAATTGAATTTCTATTGTGTCTGGGCCCGGCGGCGGTCAACCGGATAAAATTATATAAAAGGCATTTCTTATAGTGATAACTGATAATAAATAACATACTTTTGTTTTTCATTAATTTTATCGGATTTGTTCTTTTTAAGTTTTCCCTTTTCTTGATCGGCTACTGATAAATATTCGTCAGGAGTATCCCAGGTTGTTTCTGTAAAAGATATATCATTGGTTTTATTTAACTTCGGAAATTGGTAAAATCATGATCCAAATGATCGTGCTCGGTGGCGTGCACTTGGAGAGGTCTATGTCCAGCAGTGGACTAGTATAGGCTGATGATGATGATGATGATGATGATGATGATGATCCAAAAGAGAATTAGCTTATTTGAAGATAAATTTCTTGAAAAAAATTTATAAAGACAAATTGTTGGTTTTTGTCCACATACCATTGGTGACAGTGTTCCAGAAATAACAGCTGCCGTCTTCACTTTTAACTTCGTGCCAGACAGGGGGCTTCTTCTTAGTAGTAGTAGCAGCAGTTGTGACCACATTCACAGTGTCAGTATTGCCCAACATCGAATTAATGTTCTGTTAACAAGATTTCACTTAGTAAAAGATAAATATAGTTTTTAATCTATTTTATAAAGCAGGAAAACAATGAAACACAACAAAACTAATGTGCTAATCACACTATAATATTATAATTATAATCTTCAGGCTGCAACGGATGGATGGATTTGAATGAAATTCGGCATACAGATAGTTTATAACCTGGATTAACACATAGGATACTTTTTACCCCGATATTCCCGCGGGAACGGGAACCACGCGGGTGAAACTGCGGGCGGCCACTAGTTATTAAATAAAGCAGATAAGGAAAAAAAACAATCTTCTGTTACACAAAATACAAAATACTAGGTTAGAAATAAACAAAGAAACATATACAAGTCAATATGATATACTAAGCAAACCTTGTTTAATTATTAAAATATAAATAAAGCTAGTTATCACTTTTTTTTTCTTTGTGTAACGTCTCCGACTGCTCTGATAGCCGAGAGGCGCGCCTAAAGACTCGAAAGACACCAAGAAACATGGTAGGCAAAACGAACAAACTAATTTTTCACTTTTAATTTTATTTTTAATATATTTCACGCAGTCACATGAGACAAGTACACTCTTAAATATGACCGAAGGGAAAGGACGATTCTCTTTCTCTCTTTCCGTACTCTTCATGTAATTGAGTTTTAAGTTACCTGAGAAGTTAAATCAGCATTGTTCTGAACATCTTTCAAATAGGCTGCCATTGCTGCTGTTTCCATTTTTTTAATATCATCATCCATTTTCTCCTTTTGCTTAAATTCCTTTGCACTTTTTTTGCTAAGTTGTGATATGTGTTTTTGGACACTTTCTTTATGTCGTTTGCCATTTTCATGGAATGTTATGGACTGAAATAAGAAAATTTCACAGGTTTGAATTAATCAAAAATTTTGCAGATGTGATGTTAACATTGACAATTACTATGATTTTTCATTGTACATTAGTTTGAAATTAAGACTGTATTATCATTAATGCTTATTGTGTCCTTTACTAGGTACAGTAGAAAGTCAATCTCACATTAAAGTAGCTGTGCATACACAGACATATAAAGACAAGAGTTTAATTAAATAGGTTTGAGTTGACCGTAATGTGGCTATTAAAATAAGTCATTTATTTAATACATCCATAACTCATTTCTCAACATATTTCAGAGTGTAGATGAAACACTTATACTCACCACTTTATTGTCTGCAAACCAACATTTACAAAATTCACAATATTTGCGTGCCTGGGATTTCCAATATTCAGTCCTGAAAATAAAATGTTTGGTATTACAATACAATCCATGATAAATAAAACAGTACATACAAATTATTATATTATTATATTGCAAATCACAAAATACTAGTTCCCACTGGAGCTTCGTGAGTCTGGTTGATTTTATTCTAGTAAAATTTTATCCTGTCAGTCATGGATTATTATGGATAGAAAGAAGGCTAGCCACGAAAAAGGCAGATGAAAGAAGGGTGCATGTAAAGGAGATGAGAGCTTTAAGATGGATAGAGAGTGAAATGACATGAAAAGAAGTAATAGGTAATAAGTATATTAAAGGTAATTTGAAAGTATTAGAAATGGATAGAAAAGCTAACAGGAATAATTTAGCTTGATATAGTGGAAAAACACATTTTCTGGGATTGATCACCGTTTGAACATAATCCAAACAGAAATAACATTTTTTATAGCTTTTCTTTTATTTTTTCTTATCTACTTACACAGCAAACTTTGCACCGAAAGTTTTCACACTCATATCATTTAGCCATAATTACAGATGTCTAACTCATCAGGCCATATAGTAACTAGGTAGATAAGCTAAAAGGATGGATGAATTGTATGAAGGATGACAATTGACATTGATGAATAAGGAGTCACTGTTCAAGTGACGGCTGGAGAAGGTTGTAGAAAGGTGGAGGAAAATTACATGCTGTGCCGACCCCAAGTAACATGGGCTCAGAGCAGGAAGAAGACTTTAAGATATGCAAAATCCAATCCTAATGTATGAATAAGGTTAGTGGCTTAAATGGTTGAAATAGGTAGGTAGTTAAAATAAAAATATAAATTTATATGTCATAAAATATCAAAATTATACAGGTATTTCTGGAAATAATGGTAATTAAAGGTATGGTAATACTCACATAGCGTTGCTTGGAGGTGTTCAATTAATATTATTACAAAAAAATTAGGATTATTAGTACAAAAAGTAGCTCTCTAGTTTCTGTCTGTCTATCTAGTCTATTAAAATCACTCTATAAAATTATCGCGCAACGTAGCAAGAAAGTTATACTTGCTCGTAATTATTGTAATAATAATAATTTGTATTTGTTTCTATTCACAACTTATTCACAAATTCTCTTTGATGACACTATTGAAATAATGAAATTAGCTACCTATTAGTTGTCACTGTCAATAGTGTCAATTTTTTTTTTTTTTTTAATAGTTTGTTCTCTGAGGAACCGGCTAAGGTCATAGACCATGCTGCCATGTCATTAGTTTCTTAATTTCATTAGTATTATAATCCTAAAGATGATGATGAATGATAATGGAAATGATGATGATGAATGATAATGGAAATGAGAAGTGAGAAATGATATACCCCCAACCCCTCGAGTATCTCAGTAAAGATGTGGGGCTTTACTAAGTCCTCAAGCGGACATCTTGAGAGAATTTGATTAGTGACGTTGCACTGTTTTGTTTCATTTGCCAACACTCATGCACACTCACGAACACTTAACGGTTAATAATCCACCATTATTTCACATTAATATTCGACTTAACACAAATTTTAGAAAATAAAACAAAACCGCAGACATGACTCTTCACTTTCCCGCCAAGAAGTCTCAATAGTGTCAATGTCAATGCCATTTGTTTTTTTTTGTGAACGATAAATTGGCAATCCAATCCAAATCAGCAATCTATATAATTTTGAAGATTATTGTTGCCATTGTATCAATCTTATTTGCAGTATCAATCATAGAAATCGATTTCTTTGAACCTGTCAATCAATTTGTGAAGACCGGGCATGTTCGGACTGCCTCGCTATTGTTCTATACCCTTAAGAGTCTCAAATCTCAAATAGGTTAAAATACTACATTATTAGGTATCCCACTGAAGGTCAATTTCTTGACGAAGCCGAAGCAGATTGATCAGGTATTGTATTATTGGAGTTGTGAGGCTATAAGCGACCAACGGTAGCAGCTCGGGCTCACTTTTTCGGCGGTGCTCGAGCGGTGAACATCGTGATCAACAGGCTTAGCAAGGATTTGTTTCGAACATTTAATTTAATTTGATTTGTTAATTATTGTAAACACGTTGTGTTACAATTATAAAAAGGAGAATTAAAAGTTAATTTTACTTAAGGGGGTGTAGCGCAGACGCAAAACTGCGAGTTTCAAGTTTCTTTATGATAGCGAGCGAGCGGCGCGTGGCAGTGGTGTGACAACGGCGCACGACTACGAATACGCACGCACACTAATATCTGTACAGAGTAGGCTGGTGATTTAATTAGAGCAATGTTTACTTTGGTAAAGTCATAGGCGTTTAGGTAAAAAATAAGAAATGTCTTAATATTTTCATATTCATGTTTTTTTATTGAAAAATAAGACAACAGTGACCTGCGGAATATCAATACAAACATTTTGATGTCGGATCATTGTTTCATTTGTGCTATATTTACAAAGTTTCTGAAGAAATAAGTTTTTAGATATCATTATTTTACGTATTGTTTATGCAGTTTCTGGGTATTTATTTCAAATTCCAAGACAACCATGACCTTGTGAAAGGATAAAGCTAACCTATACTAGTCCTTTTAATGTATAAGACCTATTCAGCGCCTAGCACCAGTGACTTAAAAACACGTAAATTTTCAAATTCCGCGCTGCACCCCCTTAACGTTTTTTTTAAAGCCTACCCACAACCTCTATTGCTAAAAGTATCACCATTGGCCACCACAACACAAACTTTGGCCGAAGCCGCAGTTTTAATAACTCTACCCTAATCCTAAGGAAGATAAGAAAATGTACATTTCGAACTAGCAACGTTTATTACCATTTAGTAAGAATGGCAATAATAATAAATACCCTAATTCTAAACATACTTGTACCACAGATTAGGTAATAGTTACTGTACGTTCTATTGCTTATAATTAATCTAATTCATACCATTTTCAATTGGTTATTGTTATATTGATTCCTGACCATCTTTAAACATATAAACACTTGGTTTTGTTTTACTTATATAGATTAGTTATTAAAAGTTAAGCTAACTAAAAGTTTTTGTCCTTGTCACAAGTTTATAAATTATCAAACTGTTATTGAGGTATTACGTGGCTTTACGTTCCATGCGTTTGTTTTGATTGCGTGATTTGAAAAACACAGTAATAAAAAGTATTGAGTTGTCTTTGGTTACTTTGTGATGTCGTCGTCGAGTATCGAGTGTCGTCTTTTGTAAAGTTTTATCAAGGTAATAGTTGTTTTAACATTTGATTTTAATGTTTTTCTAATTGTATTTACTATACGTAAACTATTCTAATCAGTTGGTTTCCTTCTTGGATCTGAATCACTTATTCCACTTACCAATAATATCTTCAGTCCGCCATATTAAAAAAACTGGAATTCTACTACTTTAAATTTGTATCCGTAGCAATCTATTCAATCATTTGAATTTCACTGTTCAAAGTTCTTTAATTTTACTCGTACTCTTAATGTCTTGCCTTATCTAATGATAGTTGATCTAGGTTTTATTTATTTTCATCTGTAAGTTGTATGTACTATTTATATGTTATTGGACTGGGTTGTTGACGCGTCTCGTTAATCTCGCTTGCATCGAAAGTACCGTTGATATTGATAATAAACTGTGTCTTTTCATTCTAGATATTCCCGGACTAAGTTGGTGAACGTGATTAACTTTTCTAGTAGCCTATGTCTCTAAAAGTGACTTCTTGTAAAATTTGTTTAGTGGCGGACTTGGACAAAGATTTGTGATTATAAGTTTCTAATTTTAGTCATCCCTAGTGGGATTAATTGGCAAAATGATGACCGAAAATAGAATTAGTTCAAGTAATCACGTCGGAAATAGTTTGAGTAATCAAAATAAGGGGTATGTAGAAATATTTTTTTTTTGTCCACTTTTATGCTGATCCATATTTAAATAATTAATGTAAGTATATTAATTTACAGAGACGTCGATAAAACTATCGATGACATCGGTTGGAAATCAAAATTAAAAATACCCCCACAGGATAGAAGAATAAAGACTAGTGTAAGTTTTCTTTTTTACTTACCCTCATTGGTTTTTATTGATGAAAGGGCCGTTTTTATATTTAATGTTTTTCAGGATGTAACAGATACTAGAGGTAATGAGTTTGAGGAGTTCTGCTTGAAACGTGAGCTGTTGATGGGTATTTTTGAAAAAGGATGGGAAAAACCTTCTCCTATTCAAGAGGCTTCAATTCCCATTGCTCTTAGTGGTAAAGATGTGCTTGCAAGAGCTAAGAACGGAACTGGCAAAACTGGCGCTTACTGTATTCCAGTCTTAGAACAGGTATTACTATACCCTGAACATGTTTTTTCTAGAATATAGAGCTCTTTTTAGTTTATGATACTGAAGTTATTTATTTATTGCACATGTAGCTACAAACATTAGACATAAGACTTAGGGCTAAAATTGATTGATTGTTGATTTATATAATAAGTTTAGCCTAGTCATTTGCTTATATGATGAGATATTTCGGATTCCCCTTCACTTTCTATAAGTGACATAAATCCATTCTGACCTATTTATTACAATTCAATTATGTAAATGCATTACGTGGGTAGTGTAATATTTGATAAATTTTTTAGGTTGATCCTAAAAAAGATTATATTCAAGCTTTAATTGTCGTACCAACAAGAGAGTTAGCCCTTCAGACATCACAAATTTGCATTGAGCTGGCGAAGCACACAGACATACGTGTAATGGTGACCACAGGAGGCACAAACCTCCGAGATGACATTATGCGTATATATCAAAATGGTAAGATTGTTAATATAAAATTATTGAATTAATTAAGCTTTGACCTGGTCAAGTTCAGCTATGCTCCGTTTTGAAAAATAAAAATCTTGTGGTTTAATTATCTACTGTTACAGGTTAGTCACTAGAGAAACTTTACAGCTGTCAAGTAGTTGTTTCATAAAAGTTGTTTAAAAATAATAAGCTATAATTTAAAGTTTTTATTGCTAAACTTCATCAATTGTTGTTAAGAATTTTATATTTAGGTAAAATTTTTTTGTCTTTATGTAGTGTTCATTATTATATTAATAAATATGTATTTTCTGTTTCAGTTCAAGTAATAATTGCTACGCCAGGTCGTATGATTGATCTCATGGATAAAAAAGTTGCCAAGATGGAACAGTGCAGAATGCTTGTTCTTGATGAAGCAGATAAGCTACTCTCTCAAGATTTCAAAGGCATGTTGGACATGGTTATTTCACGGTAAGTGACAACAACAAGTGACGGGTTGACAACAAAGTAGAATAATCAAACAATCTATGCCTATCTATCTATCGGTATCTTTTTTTAGTTTTGAATTATTTTGTCTGTGCAATTATTACTTACGCCTATGTTTTTGTACACATCTAAAAATCTGCTGTCTAATTGTTATAATAATTATAGTAATAAAAATAACTTTTCACTTCTCATGCTCGTAAAGTTGTTCTTTATGTTGAGAGAAGGCTGCATAAAATGGGTTTTTATGCTCTTGTGCATAAAGTAATTTTTTCTTTTAAGACTAAGGCAATAAGGCCTTACAGCCACATACACAATACACCTTCATTTAATTGATATATATTTATTTATTTATTTTTATCATAATTTAATTACAACCTATGTATTACTTAATATCTAAATAAAAATTTACGATTAATACGGGCGTGCATTTACGTAAAAAATATATAACGCAAATATTTATAATAACTTAGCTTTACGCCTGAGATCATAGTCAAATGTCACATAGTTGAAAATTAAAAAAAATTAAGAAAATTGTTACATTATAAAAATTAATTAAATTTTCTTGTATATGCTTAATCCTTGTTTTATTTCCTTGCAATCGAAGTGAAAAGCAGAGTGTAAAACTCGAGTATAATACCCATTTTACCCGAGACGTGCACATAGCCACCCGAGCCAGTACAGCGAGGGTGGATGGTCACGTCGCGGACTAGGAGGCTGTTTTATGCTCTTGTTGTTCAATCTACTATTATTAATCTTAAACTTATTTAGGTATCACATGCTAATATTAGCTCTGTATGACATTGCAGTATTGTTTTGTTTTGTTCTAGAGAATATTTCAAAATGTAGTAAAAACATTGTTGTTGAGATAAGATAAGTCCTCGTAGAGTTTAAGCCGAACCAATATTTTAAAGATAACAAGTGTGTTGTTCTTTTAAGACTATATTTAGCAAACCAACCAATGCCAATAGCATTAGGGATGATGAGCCTAAAATTAGACACTTCTTCCTTGCTTGGGCACCTATGGATAGTGATAGGGATGCCTGGATATGCTAATTGTCAACATACAGCTAAAGAGCAACTTTGTTCCAGATTACCCAAAGAACGCCAGATCTTGCTGTTTTCAGCAACTTTCCCATTGAGTGTTAAGCAGTTCATGGAGAAGCACCTGAGGGAGCCTTATGAGATTAATCTGATGGAAGAGTTGACATTGAAGGGAGTCACACAGTACTATGCATTTGTTCAGGAAAGACAGAAAGTCCATTGCCTAAATACTTTATTTTCAAAGGTAATATTTTAGTTTTTAGACCAGTTTACACTAAAGGTCAGTCCTCTTTTGTTTTTTCATGGTATGTATTAATCTAATATGCTCTACCTGTGTGTACTAATTGTAATCAAAATCCATTTAGCTATTTTGGTTTGTTTTAAGAAGTAAGACTTTAATCTCTGTTCTATACATCTGTAATATTTGTTAGATACTGACATTTAATTAATACATTAACATTGGCTCCCAATTTGTTTAGGTAGGTACGTTTATATACAAACTTCTTGGTGGCTATTAAGTTAGCTGAGTAGGATTGCCCTTATAGGTTTGTGATATTAAGAAGTGTACAGCTGCATCCCACCTGGAGCAATGCAACAGGGACCCAGTTCTAAAAAGTCCTGCATTTGGCTACAACCCTAATTGGCCTGTTGTTGTTTCAGTTACAAATAAACCAGTCTATTATATTCTGCAATTCAACTCAGCGAGTCGAGTTGCTGGCCAAGAAGATAACTGAGCTGGGCTACTGCTGCTACTACATACACGCGCGTATGGCGCAGGCGCACCGTAACCGGGTGTTCCACGACTTCCGCGCGGGGCTGTGCCGCAACCTGGTGTGCTCGGACCTGTTCACGCGCGGTATTGACGTGCAGGCTGTCAACGTGGTCATCAACTTCGACTTCCCACGCATGGCGGAGACTTACCTGCACCGCATCGGGCGCTCGGGCCGCTTCGGTCACCTCGGTATCGCCATCAACCTCATCACGTACGAGGACCGCTTCGCCCTGCACCGCATCGAGCAGGAGCTGGGTACGGAGATCAAGCCCATACCCAAGACCATCGACCCCGCGCTGTACGTGTCGCGGCCGGACGACGACGATGCCAAGTAACGCCCCGCGCCCGTGCCCCGTGCCCCGCGCCCCGAGCGCTATCTGGACTTGCTGACTGGTGAAAGGATTTAGATTAAACTACAAAAACAAAAAACTTATTTGTAAAAAGTGTAATGAATTTATTATAACAAAATGTGAGTGTAAATAGTTATCGTGAAATAAGACTAACCTGAAATGGTTACTTTTTTAAAGTGTATATAAAACGAAACATCGGGACTTACAGAGGGATTCTCGCGTCCTTTGTCCATATTGGATCCTGTGCGCGAATCTCTTCATTGTTAAAACGTAAAATATTTATCTGAATACCAGCTGTGGGAGTCTACCTAAATTTGTCGACGATCTTAAAACATAAATTGTGGTAGACTTTCGACAGATAATACGAGCGACCTACCTATATTTTTGAGAATTGAGCTAGCACCACATTTATTTTAAACAATTAAAAAGATTTGGTCTTTTGTAATATGGGTAGGTTTTCAGTCTGGCTCAAACAATTTTTTTGATAAAAATGTGTCTAAATTCAGCGTCAGGGATGCTGCTCTTGGTCGCTTGGGGCAGTGTCTATATTCTTCAAGCCGTATTTTTGTTTCGGTATGTATGGTATGAGTGAACTTGGTTTGAACTTTTATAGTGGGCTTATTAGTTAAGGCCCTCATTTCTCTGCATGAATTTAAATCGTTTTATTCAGCAGTAGTGTCGGAATTATTAACTTAGGTTGTTCATCTGAGTGAACTCATGTCATTAAACCAGTACACAATGTTAAAATGCGTTACAATGTAATTTGCATTTAAAGCGACTAGTCACAGACCTAAACTTAAAAAAAAACTATTGAAATGGGCTTGGTGGGCAGCACTTTAAACTATAGAAAGAAAGAAATAAAACATATTTTCTAATTGATTTTTCTGTTGGGTAATAAAAAAGGGAGCTTCATATTATAATGTAAATTCAATAAAGTGCTTTGCTTGCCATTTCCTTCAAGAAACTTGTTCCTTGTAAAACAAAATGTAAAGGAGACTGTGACGGTTAACGAGATGAGGGAATGAACTGTTCTGTTACGGCTTGCAGATGCAGTACATTGCTTTGTCTGAGGGGGTTTTCATTTTAGAGAGCATTTTATTTCCTATTATATAACAATTGCATTTTTGCTCTCTGGGGGAATAAAACTTTGGGGATGTCAAGTGAAGAGTAGTGGTCATTGTAACATCAAGAAGATACTTCAAAATTTGATTAATAGTTTCAATATTGTTATAAACACTGCCTATTATCGATTACCATCTGTGTAGTGATATTATTTGTTCTCTTGGACAATTTGAGTCTCAGATATTTTTAGTCAAAACCTATTTTAAATCTAGATTAGATAAATCTAATGTCAAATTGCATGTTAAATACCAAAAAGAAACCTATTTTGCATATGGCATATGGTAGAAACAATACGAAAGTTTTTGTAGACTGAATGAATTATAAATTTTCATGTAAAAGGTTATGCATATTGTTATTTTTAGATAAATCTGTGATATAATATGGATTCATTATGATTTCATGTAGAGCCTTTGCAACTGGATTTGGATGAGATGCTCTTTTAGTTAGTCTTCCGACTTGAGTGTTGCTGTATGAGAAATTGTTGATTTTAGTGTGTTGTGCTACAATCACGTGTTCATAATATAGAAATGACTATGAATGAAACCTGAAAAGGGCACAAAATTGTTATTAGCTGTAATTGGTGTGATATAAAATGGATCCTTTACAAAATGTGAGACAATGGCATCACCAGACTTGTTAGAATACTTCAGTCTCATCTTTACCAGGCATAGGCGGTATACAACAAGCATATCAGTTAAAAACGTTCATAAAAGTTGTTCAATTCCACAAAATCATGCTCATCATCAAAAACGATAAGTTAATTTCAATATACATGGAGCACTGGAACGATTTGGCAGTGTGATATATTCTGTATTTTTAATAATTTATGTTGTTTTAATCTTTAAAAAATATATTGTTGTTAAAATGGGCCAAAAAATAAACTCTTCACGCCAATTTTACTATTTTTATTTCCGCAATTTATGTGCGCTTGCTTGTTATGAAGTAAGTCGGCACGCCCTACATAAAATAAAAACGTAAACACTTCGAGACCTTGACCGTTCGTAAGTTAAACGTAGAGAATCTGCTTGGCGGTCAAAATACGATTGTTGTTGTTTTTTATAATTCTATTTTTATATGCATGTAGGTTATTTAATTGCTTACAGTGGGACGGATTTCGGATTTGCGGACGTAGGACTTTTTTGTTACATATCATTATTTTCATTATGCCAATCGATAGCCCTAATTAAAGGCGATCAGGTCTTATTAGGGCAACTTTTTTGTAAACATAATATACGAGAAAAAAATATTATAAAATAAAAAATGAATGGGACGATAACTAAATGCTCTATATGTACCAAGTCTTGGCAGATCCCAGCTTGATATTTTGTAGGGTTAATCTATGGGTGTTTATATACTACTCAAAACAAAATAAGGGCCACAAGGTATTTTGTCTGTACCATGAAAATAATAAAACCAATATTAATTTTTTTGTCTCCATAACGAAAACTAATGTTGTTTTTACCGTGTAGACCAATAAATTTATTCCAATAATAATGATTAAAAAGTTTATTTGCTTTTGAAAGAAAAAACACATTTAAGGTTAAAAATAAAAACAATGTAAAGTTACTGAAAACAAAAGAAAATACTCCATGCTCATCTTTTAGTAACGGGTATGCCCCCCTCGTTTCGTTACGCACTCCTGAAGCCTGGAGTGCATGCTCTCAATCAAATGCCTGACATTTTCCATTGGAATCTCTTCCCAGGCTATTTTAACAGCGTTGATGAGTTGCTGTTGGTTGTGGATTTCCTGATCACCGTCTCTAACTCTTCGTTTCAACTGATCCCACATGTGCTCTATTGGATTTAAGTCCGGACTGTTCGCCGGCCACGGCAAGACTTGAATTTGAGACGCTTCCAGTACAAACCGAGTCGCTTGAGCCGTGTGTGCACGAGCATTGTCTTGTATCAAGATGAATCCAGGACCCGCTCGCTGGGCAAATGGGATCACATGTGGTCTGACGACTTCCTCAATATACCGCTGAGCAGTAACAGTACCCTCATTTAAAATAGCGAGCTCAGTTTTGCCGTGTAAGCTTATCCCGCCCCAAATCATTACATTTGGACCACCAAAACGATCGACTTCATGGATGCAGGCTTCTGAAAATCTCTCGCCGCGTCTTCTCCATACTCTAATACGCCGATCGTCGTTAAAAAATTTAACTTTGCATTCGTCTGTGAAGAGCACCATGCCCCATTGGTTTATGTCCCAGTCCAAATGTTGACGGGAAAATCTTAAACGATTTGCACGATGATTTCTGGTTAATGGAATACGGACAACTCGCCTTCTTGATGCCTGCTGGTCTTCATGCAATCGATTACGAATAGTTTGGTCACTGACACGAGTACCCGTTGTGAGCCGTAAACGATTTTGCAGCTTGCGGGCCGTCGTTGTGCGATCTCGGCGCGCACTTAATCGAATGTAACGATCCTCTTGAGCTGTTGTAATGCGAACTCTGCCCGAACCAGGTCTTCTTCTAACACTGCCGGTCTCTTGGAAACGATTCCATAGATTTTGAATAGCTCTTCGAGAAAATCCCAATTGCAAACCCACAGATCGCTGCGAATGACCTTCAATCATTGTAACGGCTCTGGTTGCTGTCAGCGAGTCCATATGACGCCTGCGTGCTTGTGGCATATTGTAAAAGATGTTTCTGACTCGAGATATCAATGAACTCTGATAATTTCTAATAAACCAAGAAGCTAAGGAAAGCAAAACGTCAAAGAAAATGCATTCAAAATTTTCAAAAATAATTTTAAATCAAATTTTATTTAAAATTGTTGCCAGCATTAGATGAATACTACAATATTAAAAAGTTTAGGTATCAAAGAATTTGTATACTCAATATTTTACTACTTTCAATATGTAAATATTTAATAATTTACACCAAAATGAAAAAATACCTCGTGGCCCTTATTTTGTTTTGAGTAGTATATATAGCGCCACATACATAGCATTGTCGCGGACTTCCCCGTTTTCCAGATATATGAAGCTGAACTTAGTACTTTTTCTAATGTTTCTTAGGGATTATTTTAAGTACTAAACTCCAAATAGTTATTAAAAAACTGAACAACGTGAATATTATGAATTGTATATTAATTAAATTAATTATAACCAGACTATAACATCCGGTGACGTCGTATATCAAAATTGAGTAATAGGTTTTAATTAACAAAATTGGTTTGTATTATTCCAGCTTAAGTATTAACAATTGAATTACTCTGTGTCGCTAATATCACTTATATTGCTTAAAAGTATCTATAAATTCAGGTTCAAAAATATCTTTAGTAAGCATCAAAAGATTCCGAGCTTCAGGAGAGAGAAAATTGCAACGATTTTTGGATTTGCTTCTTACGATCTCTAATATGTCTTTATTTTCTTTTCTTGCAGTCCATTGTTTGAGGTCTAGCCTGTAAGCTGAAAATATGTTTTATTATATTTGACATAGTAATCGTGACTTCTTATTACTAAATATAAGTGCAATATATATAATGTGAAGTAAACACTCCATACATCTGATCCAGGCATGTAGAGATGAAAGTCCATACTTGTACATATCTATCTACTGGTTTTCTGTAAATTGCGTTTAGATTGTTCATTTCTGAGGGCTTTGCTTTACAGATATCGCAGGAAGCAGCTGAAGTGTCAGAAATATACGCACCTTCGGTGCAACAAAGTCACAACAGCTCATTTTGTAATTTTACAGGAGAGGACTTATAAGATTTTTTCGCGAAAAATTTTCTTATTACTGGATCGTTAAAATCTTTATAAAATGTTCTGTTTATTGTTTTTGCTTCTGTTTCTTGTTTCCCCAAATAAAGATAGAGTTTGCAGGGTTTGCAGTTTCTTAATGCAACTAAGTCACAGATGGCCTCAGTCACCTGTGACTTTGTTGCACCGAAAGTTCATATTCATATATAATTCTCCTACTTTTGTAGGCTGTGGGACTTCAATTTGGTTTTTAACTTCTTTTCTCTCTCTCTTTCAGAAGACTCTTTAGTTTCTTTCGTGAATCTGAACATAATAGGCCGGCAGTAAAATGTAGATGACGGTCGATAGTTTTCTCACATGATAACACCATCCGAAAGAAGCCTTATTGGAACTAAACTAATCATAAATACACTTGAGTCATCAAAATCTGCCTTTTGTTTATAATTGCTCTGTCCTGAAGCCCCATCATAGCCCCATTTGCTTACAAGTTTTACATTGACTTTTGTATTTAGTTCTAAATTATTTGCACTTATGAGTCTGGATACAGTTAAGTCGAGCTAGGCTTGCAATTTTTGCGCTCCTTCAGTTACTGTTATATTGTTCTTTTGAGGGATAACAATCCAGTTTTGCTTGTCGTGACTTAAATATGAAGGAAACAGTCAATGCAATTCATTGACTGACTCTCAGACTCATGTACTGCCACTTTGAAAGTTTTAGTGACACTAACAGACCCAGTGCCTTTTCAGCTGAACATGCCTTGTTTTCGCTTAAGCTGGATTGAACCCTATGGATATTTTCAGGATGTTTAAAAAGATGATCCACAATTCCGCTTAAGTCTTCATTACCATTATCCTTCAAAGTTCTTACTGTAGACCTTGTTAGTTCTTCTGTAGACAAAGAATTAGGTACTTGAAAATTTAAATACCTACGTCTTCTTTGTTGTCTTGAGCTCAAATCTTCAAATGGTTTCCTCGAAGTAAAAGTGGAAGTGGATGCTTCATGTATACTAGGAAGTAGATTTTGTATATTTTCAGATGGCTCAATGTCGATAACATTACCTTGTTCTCCGTCAGTAGCAAAAAAAACTGGGCCATACTATGGTACTTTCTAACTACTTTTCATTATTTTTAATAAAATTAGCGTAAGTATGATTAGCATCAATCCATCTACGCTTCATAGTAGAAGTATACTTCTGGCAAAATTTTGAGAAAATCACAGTGTTTTCTTCATTCAATTGCAAGCCAAGCTCCTATTTTTAATGGTCACAAAATTTTGTACTATCCGAAAAAGTTTTAAGATTCTCTTTTAAAAGTACAAATAAGTCGATATTACACACAAATGCTTTGGTATCTATCGCAAATATTTGAGAATTGCATAGAAATTCTCGAATTTATTTATAAATGCCATAATAGGATCTTAAACTTTATTCAATAAGATATTAAACAAGATCAACTATTTAAGATAAATACCACAATATATGTTGTTAACTTGCAGGTTGGTTACAATCTGTATAAGTTAAACTAAACAGACATCGTTATATAGTCAGACAATCTAATATTTTTAAAGTATGATTACACGTACATCTAGATGTACGAAACAATACAATTTGAACAAAATCACTGATTACTTTGTATAAAATTAATAGCTCAATTGGCACGAATTTGATAAAAATAATCATAAAATTGTAATGTATTGAGTAGTCATGCGTTTACCTCATTTGTTTTTAAATATACCGTAAATTAAACTCTAATATTGAAGCAGGATATATTACTGAAAGTACCCAAGTTCAGCTTCATATATCTGGAGAACGGGGAAGTCCGGGACAATGCTATGTATGTGGCGCTATATATAAACACCCATAGATTAACCCTGCAAAATATCATGCTGGTATCTGCCACGACTTTGTACTTATAGAGCATGTTAGATATCAGGGTTATTCCCGTTCATCCCACGACGAATTCTATTCCCGTTCGTCCATCGTCCCATACAATTTTTTTTTATATTCAATTTTTCTCGTATAATGTGTACAAAAAAGTCGCCTTAATAAGACCTGATCGCCTTAATTAGGGCTATCGATTGGCATAATGAAAATAATTTGATTTGAAGAATTAGAACTTTGTTTGGTTGGTGGTGGGTTTGTTCGCCTGGCTAGCTACCACCATCTTATCTACATATGTCGCCATAACATCAATACTGCCAGAACAAAAATGCTGTACAATTGTTGTGTTAGCAATCAGCTAGGGATAAGATAGCCAGTACCTCAGTAGTTGAGGATTCCGGGTGAAGTGCGCTTCCACATTGGACCTTATCATCACTTAACATCAGGTGGGATGAAGGGCAAGTGATTAGCCGTAAAGTTTTTTTTGCGGACTTATAGTATTAGTGCCTTCATTCAATTAGCCATCTGTAAATTTTCAGCCCAATGCACTAGTTATTTAAAGATAGAAAATAGTAAATGAAGCAAAATACAGTGATAAACCGACCAAGTAAAGATAAATATCAAAAAGCGGCCACGCCATACATGACATTATTTGTACAGACGAATACACAATTCGTGAAGTAAAGGTTATTAGATTTTGCATTTAAGACTAAAACACAACTTATAGTTATTCTTATGACTATTAAATCTAATCTTTAATATTATTTAATTAAAGCCCGTATGTGTTATATTTCTAACTGCTCTTTCAAATTTTAAAGTGTTTCATTGTTAAATTAATGTGTTTATTAGTAGGTAGTTCGCTAGGCCATACCAAACTCATTAATTGACGACCAAAAGAACGTCACGGGCCGGTCACCGTTAGTGACATAATTCATTAACGACTTAAGTAGGTTAATAAGATTTTACTAGACGTTGTAGGGCATCATAAGGTACGAACCAAAAACGAAACGGACAGCAAAAGTTACGTCTCTAGGGTTAGTTATAAAGGAGCTAGGCCCGACTATCCCTTTGAAATAAATATATCTCGAGAATGTTTTTTTTTTTTCAAATTCTGCTTTTACTCAAATTACAAATTATTATTATTCTTTTACAAATTCATAACATTGTGTATAGCAAACATCATATTTGTGCGTCTCACCATTCCCATGATACAGAAACCCCCCAAACGTTACCCCAGCGGAATATTGAAAATAACTTCGGAATTATAAGACGCACAAATTTAAAACTAAGATCTATCTTCCTGGATACTTTTTTTTCGATAAGTCCACAGCAAAAGAAAGTTCTACTGTTTCTCGCGAATATCTCAAAAACTACTGGACGCCCAAATTTTAGATTTCGAGCACAATTACACGAGATAATGCACTAATTACTCTATATCAAGAATTCAAGAAATTCGACAACATTTCGCTGGAGTAACGTTACCCCAGTAGAACTTTTTTTTTGCTGTGGACATATCGAAAAAAAAATATCCAGGAAGATAGATCGGAGAAACTTGTAGGGCACGGAACATGCACAAGTGCGAGATACCGTTCTCTCAAGAAAACCTCTGAAGGTGATTCGTTTTACACGGCTAGAGGAACTTTTTTGAGTTTCTTGCCGCCCCAAAAAAGTCAGGTGCAGCTGAAAACGCCGTGGCAATCAGAAACTCTAAAAAAAATATATTCGCCACTGAGGGTGTTCTATGGGGCATTTTCTGTAGTCCACTGAAATATATGTACCTAACCAACTTTTTTCTTTCGTATTTAATACAATATGTGTACTTTTTGTTATTATGGAGTTCCCCGAATTATCCACGAAGTCCGTCGTCAGTTGACCACGTACAGGTATCAATCTAGTTTTTTGATCTTCAGTACAATAATCAAATCATAATACGCGTACATCGTTGAGTCGTCGTTGTCGTTCGTCATTGAGGAGTTTTGTTGTCTATATCTGAAGGTCTTCATCATATTCACATTTGACATGGTCACATACCACCTCGGGAAAACTATTTCAATCAAAAAAAAAACATTCAAATCGGTGCATATCTATGATGTAGGTACTATTAGAAACATGAAACACCATGCTTCCTTTAATTTATAGTGTAAGAAAGGATTTTTGGAAATTCGCCTTTTAAGGGGGTAAAAAAGGTGGGGGTAAGTTTATATGAACTCCGTCAGTTTTGAAGCTAAATCTACACACACGTATGGTCAGTTAAGGGACGCTAACAGCGTAGCCGGTGGAAGGCGCGGAAGACTATCCCTATGACAGCCGCCGCGCCAACAACCCCCTTATCGGTGTGAGGTTTTCCCAGGGGTTTATTGGGTCGGCCGCGTTCTTAGGCCAACCCCACATATCCCGTAGGTCGCCCCAGCCTACGGGAACTTGATCAATAAGTTTCCCCTGGAAAAAAAAGGTTAGTTTTAAGAATGACGTAGGTATTTCAGATTTTTGAAAATTTCATTTCGAAGGGGGTGAAAAGGGGTGGCAAAGTTGGTATGATCCATTTTTGTTTGACGTCAGATTTACTTAAAACTGTCTCAACATCATTATCATCATCATCTCAGCCAAGAGACGTTCACCGCTGGACAAAGGCCTCCACCAAGGATCTCCACAACGACCGATATTGTCTCGATATTCTTCGTTACTTATAATTAATCGAACACTTACAATATTATCTCACAATCACTTTTGATACTTGAAAATAATCTAAATGACTTAATGACTGACGATATGATACTTTTATCCCAGTAGAAGATAGTATACTCCTCGAGAACAAAGTGGCGGGCAACAGCTACTACATACATAAAAAATATACATACAACCGAATTGATAACCTTCTCCTCTTTTTGAAGTCGTTAAATATAAAAGATTATAGGTATTTTTTATATTCACTATTAAAGTATGCAGTAGGTATTTAGAGAATAAAACCGTTTTAATATTATAAATGTTTTAATATAAATAAATCAGTCGTAATAGTTAAGTACAATATAGCCCGCGCGGCACCGTTCATATTGTTATAATGTTATGATAAAAAACAAAGTTTGTCTAAGGGCTGCTTTTCAATACTCTCTGCTAGAAGTTATTTGTACGATAATGCCAGTTTTAGTACAGAACACTTATAAATTTTATCTGTGCATCAACAAAATTGACCATGAAACGCAAATTAACCGACTTAAGGCTGATTTCTCAATCCATTGTATAAAACTTAGTATCGTAATACAAGAAAATACAGGATATTAATATACACTTTTAAACGTCTGCGTTTCATTATAAATGTTATACTAAAGTAAAGAGTTAGCGTAGTTACTAGGCATACCTTATATCCCGTTTTTTATATAACAGGTCATCAGTTCATAACACATCCACAAAATAGCTGTTTATGTAACTATATTATGAATTATGTAAGAATATAAAAAGCGGCCCTAGGTGTCAACTTTTATTAACATGTATCTATCTTTTAATATGTACCTGTTAAAAAATATTTATATAAATAATTTAAAATAAAGTAAATTAGTAACATAAAAAAAGATAAATAATAAAAAGGCACACTTTCACACAAGGTAAACTGTTAATTGATGTGTTGGTGACATCACGAACACTTTATATTATTTCAATTACACTCACATTATTACATAACATCCAATTAGTAGTAGCTTTGTGGTCAATCCATGTTTTTTAAGTTATTAATTCTAAGTAAAAAATATATATATTAAACCAGTACCATTTGGTTTTATAGAGCTTACGCGAACACTACACATTGAAATTAAACACTCTTTATTTTATTCTGACGTTCTGAAACCATTGCTTTGCAGTATAGGCATATAGTACCAGAGAGTTAGAATAATAATGTAAAGTTAAATGCCATACTGATAACATTCGGCTTAATACTAGTGTACTCCGTGATTTTAAGAGGTTTTTTATATAAAAAAACTGAAATTATACATTAAATTACAAAAATAAAATACATGAAAACATATCTTTAACTTGATTTATTGATTGATCGATCAGTAAATAAAAGATAGTAAAATTAATTAAACAATCAAAAAATAATTATTGACAGATTATCAGCAAGATACATTTATGACAAACAACACAAAATTAACCTTCCGGTTCAAAAGAACCCAGTCTCAAATTACACTATTACACAATACAACTGATTTTCATTTAACACCTATGGTCATATGAACATAAACTCAAAATAGCCCAGTGTCTATTTACCTTAGTCCCAAAATACCCTAAAATGTTAAAACCAAAACGACCTATCTCTATTAAGAACTTATGTCGAAAGCACCTAATGTCATCAAAGCATAAACTCAAAACACAATGTTCCCAAAATACACTAATTACAAAATACGCTACTCTCAAAATACCCTAAATTATTTATTTATTGATTTTCGTTTTGTGCTATTATGATCCATGTGGTATACAACTGATAATAACCATTATTTAATGTTTCGGTAATTTTCTATCTACCTAAATCACATCGTAGAAATAGATATAGATGCGACGGCGGAGTTCTTATATTTTGATTAAAACAAATACATATAAACCTTCAGCATGGTTGACGATATCAGGCCACTTAATAATGAAGTGTCACTTTAGAGATATAATAAAGAAAAAGGCCTTTCTGTCACATTCCACGCTTTTCTTTTGCTTTTCTTGTTTGTCGCAATGGAGAGTAGAAGCAATTTAACGTTTATTAAAAACCAAAAAGGGTATTCTTGCTTGCTTAACGACGGGCATAAATATAATTTTAGTCACATGAATAAAAATGAAACGAATAATTGGAAATGCGTAAATCGTAGTGAATGTTGCTTTGCATCAGTAACGTTGAACAAAAACAAAGATACGGTCGTGAAGGAAAGTGCTCATGTTTGCAAAAGTCACCGCGAACAAAATATCCGAGATATTTTTATATACAACTGTAAAGAAGAAGCGTGTAAGAAGATGACGCCTATTAAGAAGATATTTGAAGATAAGTTAACAGAAATAGAGAACGACGACATAATAATGTGCTCCTATGAAGAGAAAAAAAATTCCTTGTACAGGGCAAGACACAAGTATTTAGGGCAGAAAAACACTGAATTTAATTACCTAAAAGATATCAAGGTTCCGAAAATATTGGCTGAATCTTTTTTAACTGTAGAAAATGGAAATGATGACAAAATATTGATTTTTGCCAGTAACATAAGTAAACAGTTCTTGCTAAGTATTGCGAATACAAAAAAACAATTTTTTGGTGACGGGACCTTTAAGAGAGTCCCAAAACCGTTTTATCAATTGTATAGTATACATGTTGATGTCGGCTCAAGCAGCAAAGTAACGAATGTAGTGCCCGTAATTTTCGCATTGCTGCCAGATAAAACCGAAAGGACATATCATAGACTGTTTACATTGCTGCGAGAAGAAATGGGCGTGAGGATACACAAATATAAATGTGACTTTGAATTAGCACAGGTGAACGCTTGTCGCTCGGTGTTTCCTGAATGCGAGTTAACCGGCTGTTTCTATCACTATAATAGAGCAGTCTGGAAAAAAAGCAATAAATTGAAAATTGATGCCACCGAAGACGGTCGAAACATAATACAAATGTGTGCCAATTTGCCGTTGTTACCTGCTGATAAAATTAACGATTGTTGGGTGTGCATTCTGGGGGATGTACAAATGACTCACGAACTGCTGCTGTTTAAAAAATACATGGAGAAGCAATGGCTGAAATTGGGACCGGAAATACTCAGTTGCAGCCATGAAAAACATAGAAGCAATAATCCCATAGAAGGTTTTCATAGAAGATTAAATATCCGCATGCCGCATAAACCCACTCTTATACGCTTTCTATATCGATTAAGGAAAGAGTCGAGGTACCAAGATACGCGGATCAAAAATAATCTGTTCAGTGGAGCCAGTAGACGTCGATGTGACATCCTTTTCAATAATAAGTATCGAGAGCTTTTGATTGAGCTGTACGTGGGTGCTATAGACGCAATCACATTTTTAAAACAGGTGATTCATCTGAAATCGGGATTGCAATAAAAGGATACAATAAAAATAACAAAATGTTAAAAACAAAGGCTTAAGGATTATGTTTTAAGAAAAAAATTATTTAAGTTTCGTTTTCGTTAAGAAAAACGTGTTTGTTTATAAATATTTATCTTATTCGACTTTGATTGTTGAAAATATAATTTCATGAATAAGTACACTTTTTGTTTAATTGAACCTTTTTTTTCTGAAAAGGTATAGTCAACCAGAAGCTACGTCTTTCGGCTGATATGATGATGATTATGATGATAATAGTCAACCAATTTGATTCCTATGCCACTATAGAACCTTGTCGCTCAGACGTCGTTTAGTAAACATGTAGAACTTAGTCACTATGACATGGTTCTATAGTGACCTATGTTTGTTAGACAATACTGGGAGGCAATTTTTGAGCCTTTTCGCGAAAAAGATTCAGTGAGAGATTTTTCCAAATTTTTTAAGGCTCATTTTACTTAGAAAAGAAAAAGACTCAAAAGTTGATCCCTTACTCGTGTACGCGTAAATTCGTACCAGAAGCCGACATAGAATTAGGACCTGAACTATTTAGAGTATTTTGAGAGTAGTGTATTTGGCGAATGGTGTATTTCAGAATTAGTGTATTATGGGAATAGTTTGTTTTGAGCTTCAGCGTTTATGACTTTAGGTAATCTTGGTAATAGTTATAATATAGACAAAGTCGTTTTGGTTTTAGGGTATTTTGGGACTAAGGTAAATAGACACTGGGCTATTTTGAGTTTATGTTCATATGACCATAGGTGTTAAATGAAAATCAGTTGTATTGTGTAATAGTGTAATTTGAGACTGGGTTCTTTTGAACCGGAAGGAAAATTAACTTCAACTCATATGAAGCAATCAATTGATTCCATTATCTATATTGTGCCGCTACACTTACTTTGAATAGGAAAAAAGGTACAATACATTGTTTTACTTACATTACTTGTGCGAAAGAAATATTAATTAAAACGTCACATGAGCATAATATTGGTGGAAAATGGAATATTCAAGTTTCATTTCAGGTACAAAATAAAATGTTATGCACCGACAACTATAGATAAAGTAAATGGCAGTGATTTCATAGTAAGAAAAATCTAAATACTAATTTTATATTAAAATAATCAAAATTAGGCTAACATTTAAAAAACACATACCATTTGCGCAGAGATCATGTAGCCTAAAAATTCAAGTACACACTTACTACTTAAAAACGATTCGAATGAAGTCGTGAGACCGTTAAGCTGAAGTTCGTAGTAGATGCAAAACATGATTAAAGTAAATGTCAAAAATCACAAAAAATGTTAATTCATTAATAAGTATTTATCACTCCACTAACATAAGTACCAAAGATACAATAATATATTAGATTTAAAGTACCTTATCGCTTAAATATCTATCCTAACGTATTGGGCGGCTACAACGCAAGTTATCTAAAAGATATTTAAATTCGATGAGTAGCTTTCATTTAAGTACCTAAAGTTAGGCGAAGGGCAAAAACACTAAATTATGTCTAAAAAAATAGATTTTTTGCATTAAGTTCAAAACAACATACATTTCGATTAAAAACAAAAATTATTAGACCTCAATATATTAAAGTCCATACTATAATAATAAAATAAAACTTATATCTAAAGAATCAATTGTGATTAACTTTATGTACGTGGGAATATTGAAAGTTTTCATTTAGAATAAACCAATTCATGACTAGTTTTGCTAGCATTTGTACTTTTAAACCGCTGCCAATGTGCTATTTTTATGATATGCTATAATTATAGTATATATTTTAATTATAAATAAGAAAATAATAATATTATTATACATTAGTGGCCTCTCAACATTATAGGTCGATTTAACAACTTTTATAACTAACATGGCATTAAATAACATGTTTATTGTACACACGTCTATGGCGAACCGTAATTATTTGAATATGTAAGTAAAGTTTCTAGCGGCTTAACGCTAGCCTAGTATATAAAAGCCCATGGGTAAAAACATGTATGTGGCAAATGAAAATACATAGTACGGTTGGTAGGGTAGTTGACACGTTATTCAATAGATTTTTAAACATCCGTCAATACGATTTTATTCTGAATGAATATCAAATGCAGGGAGTTACCACTTTGCAAACATTTCACCCACAGGCTTTTAATGACAGCTGTGTGCAGAGCGCGAGTTTTTCTTACTATTCGAACGAGTGAAGTTAATATGTGATGTGATCGAAACAGCGCCACTTATCAGCTCTCGTAATTGATATCATAGCATAAGAATTAGTCACCAGTATAAAAATCGTCCCCTTAGTCACAAACTGGGAGAGTAAAAATTTTGCCATATATCTAAATCCTAGTTTACGCTTACTCGCTCGAATGTTGAATAGAACTCGTGCTAGGCACCCAGGTATATTATCACAAAATAAGAAGACCCACAGAAAGTAAGGTCAATACATACCGCGCTCAAGAAATGCACACATAGACCCTCTCACGGAACAGCTCGGAACGGGTCCATTTTGGGTTGCATAAATTAAAGAGGCATATTTTAAGGCTGCATAACGTTTTTTGGCATTCTCTTCGTTTCGCAAAACGTTCATTCAGAATAAATCATTAGGCATACTTTATTTTCCCATAACTTCTTTTATAATAATGATATATTAGCATCAAATGTTCATGCATAAATGTTTTTACAATAATGATTACTAATCATAACATTTATTGGCACCCTATGGCATGGCAAAAAAAGATATTATTTTTGTATGGCGCTAGATTTCTGTTAAAAAAATAACCTCGAAATTCAAGACAATCGTTACGCTGCGTTTCGCGATTGTCTTAAATTTCTAACCTATCATGTGACCTACAAGAGTAGGGCAGCTAGTATTTCTGTTGTCTAATAAATAAAAATAAAACACCAAGTATATTTAGAATAAGTTAATATTAATAATAAGTATAATATAATAAGTATAAAGAATAAGTTAATAGATAATTAAAATTAATAAGTATATAGCCAAAACTAAAAAACTTATTAAGAGACAAAAATGTATGTACAAAAAAGTTATGTATATTAAAGAGAGAAGGCAACTTGGCGATGAACTTGATATGTATTCGTTACTATTAGAAAATAATATAACCGAATATAACAGTGACATAAAGAAAATGGAAAATGAGATTTGTAACCTTCACAAATCCCTAGAATTAATGACGAATAAGTATAATAGTGTTAAAAATGAGTGCGAGGAACACATGCTTGCTTTAAAGTGCCTCATTCAGTCTAATTGTGACCAGTCATACCAAAATAGCCCACCTAGCAGCCCTCAGTCAGTCTGTGAGTCCTTGTTCACTCATCATCACCAAAGTCCTTCATCCTTATCAAATAAAAATAAAAATACCAATAGTTCCTTCACTCAGAATAACATTGTAAAATCTGAGACTATCATGTTTAGTGATGAACTTGGGAAATCCATGGGCCAATTATTAAGTATGTATTTGAGACAAACTGTTACTAATTATTGTACGCCTGGTTTAACTTATCATGATATTATTAAAAAAATTATGAATTACAAATTCAATGAAAACACCACACTATTGATTTTAGTGGGACACAGGGGAAGTATGGACAAGATTAAACTGTTAAAATGTTTTGATTTGTTGTATTCATTAAATGTTAAAAATGTTGTTTTGTTCACACTTCCTTATAGCCAAAGCTTGCCACAGACTGAAAACAATATAAGACATAAAATAAATCTGACATTACACACACTGACATTTAATAATAAGAATAAATTTCATTTAATTGACTTAAATAAGTATTTAGATAATAAATTATATTTGACAATAGATAAATTTTATCTTAATAAATATCTTAAGAGACAGATAGCATTATCGCTATCATATTATATTGAATATGCAGCCAAAAATTTGGCTACCCTATCTGCCCCTATTGGGCAGAATGTTGACATTGTTAATTGTACTTTGGAATCTGTTCCAAATCAATCTGTTTACAATCATTTAAATTGATCTCTAAGACAATAGAGGAAAACTCTTGCGACTTAAATATTAAGACAAATGAAAAGCCCACCTTTATAAACATTATTCATCAAAACATTCAGGGCTTTTCTGGAAAAGAATTAGAATTAGAATTATATATAAATGAAAAAAATGTAAATGTCTTATGCTTAACCGAGCACTGGTTAAAAGAATGCGAACTGTTAGTAAGCATTGATAATTATAAAGTTATTAGTTCGTTCACAAGAGAGTCTGCTATAAGAGGTGGGTCACTGATATTATTAAACGATACATTACAATCAAAGGAGCGTAAAGACGTAGTATCTCTCTCAGTTGAACGAAATATTGAACTATCTTGTGCGGAGCTCGAGCAGTATGTTATTGTTTGTGTGTATAGGCCTCCCTCTGGTAATTACCACTTATTTGAGTCCATTATGGAAGAAGCCTTGCAAAAGGTATGCAATTGTAAAAAGAGGGTAGTTGTATGTGGCGACTTTAATATAAATATTTTAGATGAGTCACAGAACTCTGTAAGGTTTCTTAATCTTTTCAAATCGTTTAACTTGTATAATCTTTTTGATGAACCTACAAGAGTTACAGCCACATCAGCTACCTGTTTAGATAATATTTTTTCTAATTGTAATGTTATTGAGAAATCAATAATAAATTTTATAAATTCCGATCACAATGGTCAGATAGTTAGATTTGAGCACCAATATGAACGTCCTTCAAAGAATATTTTGTACAGGCCAGTGACCACTAATCGATTAGACAGATTTAAAAAGAATGTAAATGAGAAAGTGTCACATATACCATTTAAAAATGATAATGCGAATATCTTATATGACAATCTATTCGAAATAATCAAAAAAGAGTTTAATAACAACTTTACTCAAAAATTAATCAAATTAGATAAATCTAAAACTAAATTTAGTGATTGGGCCACAGCTGGCATCTATAAGAGTAGAAATAGGTTGTATCAATTATATAATATAAAGGCCAATTCTAAGAATCCAAGTGTAATTGAATATGTTAAAAATTATTCAAAAATGTTCAAAAAAGTTTGTTCCATAGCAAAGGCTAACTACATTCGGGCAAAGATAGTGAATTCAAAAAATAAAATAAAAGCCACTTGGAACGTCATTAATAAAGAAACTTGTAAAGTAAGGTCTCGTGATCGTATACTTGAACTCAAAGTCGATAATGCTTATATTAATGGTGATACGGAATTGGCAGGCGCGTTCGAAACATTTTTCTCAAAAATTCCACTCATCACATCAAATAAATTAAATTCTTGTAAAAATCTTGCCCAGTCTCTTCTTGTGTCGAGTGTAAAAATATGTAATATTCCATTCAATTTTCACTATATTGATTCTGATATTATAATAAAAGCTTTTAGGGAAATTAATATAAAAAAGACTGAGGATCTTTGGGGTATCTCCACTGATATATTAAAATCTATAATATCTTCTATCGCGTCTAATCTAGCAATAATATTTAATAAATGCGTTGATGAAGGTGTATTTCCAGATTTAATGAAGTACAGTAAAATTATACCGTTATTTAAAACAGGCGATAAAAGTGACCCATCTAATTTTCGGCCTATATCCATACTACCGGCTCTTAGTAAAATTTTTGAAAAAGTTCTTTTTAATCAATTGCTGTCACATTTTACAGATAACCAGTTACTTCATAACAAACAATTCGGTTTCACCAAAGGTAGAAATACAACTGACGCGGGTGTTGCACTCATTAAGCATATTTTCGATGCATGGGAGCAGAAACAGGATGCGATAGGTATCTTTTGTGATTTATCGAAAGCTTTCGACTGTGTCGATCACGAGACTTTATTATTAAAAATGGAACATTATGGTGTCTCAGACAACTCGCTTACCTTATTGAAATCATACCTCACTGGCAGAGTTCAAAAAGTTAATATTAACGGTACCGATTCTTCTGGCGCTCCGTTACTCATGGGGGTGCCCCAGGGTTCAATATTAGGACCTCTTTTATTTCTCATTTATGTAAATGATCTACCTTACTACACCGAAGATCTTTGTGAGATAGTATTATTTGCTGATGACACCTCATTGATTTTTAAAGTTGATAGACATAGAGCAATATTTGACGACGTAAGTAATACTCTCTCTCAAATATTACATTGGTTTACCACTAATAACCTGCTGCTTAATGCAAAAAAAACTAAATGTGTGAAATTCACGATGCCTAATGTGAAGCAGGTTAATACCAGTATCACTATGAACGATGAAATAGTTGAAATTGTTAACTCGACAGTTTTCCTGGGTATTACCTTGGATCACAAATTACAATGGGGTCCTCATATTGCTGCCTTGGCAGGAAGACTTAGCTCGGCTGCCTATGCGGTTAGAAAAATAAGGTCACTTACTGATGTTGAAACGGCAAGATTAGTTTACTTTAGTTACTTTCACAGCGTCATGTCATATGGTCTTTTATTGTGGGGCTCAGCGGCTGACATTGAAACTATTTTTGTCTTACAGAAAAGAGCCATTCGAGCTATTTATAGCCTTAGACCCCGTGATACGCTGAGAGAGTTATTTAAGCAGATTAATATTTTAACTGTAGCTTCACAGTATATTTATGAAAATATCGTTTATGTTTATAAAAACTTAGATAAATTCGAAAAAAAAAGTAATACCCATAATTTTAACACAAGAAATAAAAACAAACTTGCCGTTCCAAAACTTAGACTCAATAAGGTCGGTAATTCATTTGTTGGGAAATGTATAAATATATACAATAAAGTGCCTGTCACTATAACGGAACTGCCGCTACACAAGTTTAAGACAGAAATAAAACAAGGGCTAATGAAAAAAGGTTACTATAAAATTAATGATTATCTTAATGATAAGAATGTGTGGTCATCTTAGTCTGCTCGCCTGCACATAAATAAAATTTACTCATATAATTTTTATACTGATATATAGCCTTTATAAGCAGTGTCCTACAGATAACAAACAGCGTTGAGTTAAATATATCATTCAGTTTTTATTTAGAGTATCTTGAGTGTGTCATGCTCTCTTTATTGTCTCTGCGGTGGTGGCGTGTGCGTCGGGTCGTTACGTTCCCTAAAATATGGTTGAGCGAAGCGATGGCTGATTCATATGTCATACTCGTGAACGGGTGCCGCCTGTGGAGGCTGGTCTGCTCTTGCATACTTATCTTATTTTTAGTATTATTCACTATAGTTTGACTCTGTTCTTCTAAAACAATTTTTGACTTTTACTAGAACTGTAGTGGTACTGTATGACATTGTGGAAATTGAAATTTTTGCCTGATGTAAATTTGTTAACCTAGAATTTTTATTTTTTTTGTTTATATTTTTTTTTTTTTTTTTTACATGTTGTGGTTGTCTTCTATAAGTATGTTTTGTGTTTATTGTAATGGAAAGTGTCCTGCTATGATCGGACATTTTCCAATATTTTTGACGCTGTAAGGGAGAAAAGAGCTGGACACTTGCTGAGTTTCTTGCCGGTTCTTCTCAGTACAAGATCTCCCGCCCAGAGTAGACTTACGAACCGATGGCATAGTGACATTCACAAGAGCTACTTGTAGCCTAAACTGAATAAAATGATTTTGAATTTGAATTGAATTTGAATTTG
>OY720032.1:5213537-5323788 GCA_963082485.1 Eudonia mercurella
GTATAGCACCGGAGGTGTGCCATGATCAGTACAAGTTGTGCCCAACGTTCTCAGCTCGTGCTGGGCCAAGGGTCCACGCGTGGGGTGCCAGGCATCTCGGCAGCTGGCACAGTACCGCACCGAACACTGTTCGCAACGAACTACGGCTGCGCGGCGCTCTCCCTCGCACATCTGACATGCTTCTTCCGCCGGTGGGGCTCCCGTAACACCACCAAACCGCTCCACAATAGTTCGCATAACTCTAAACGGTGGGAGCCCGTCTGCCCCATTGTCATCTAAGTACACTTGCTTGCTACATAAAGGGCAAGTTAAGCTAAATGAGGCCGACGAAAACACAGGCGCGGCTGGTGTACCCGCGTAACTGTTAGGCCTTGATCCACATACCACACCACTGTCAGTCTCACTTGAGACAGAGGCTTTATCAGCTTCATGGTAGTCTGTCGACGCTGCCGAACTATCTCCTTCGTGCATGTGAGCCTGTAGGCTCGCTGCACAGGCACGACACAAAGCATGACCACAAGGCAATAGCACTGGTTCTCTGTAAAATTCCTTACATAGAAAACATCTCAGTTCTTCTTCCATTTTGAAAACACTTTAAATAAGCACCATTGCTTAACTCTTTATTCCTAACCGAATAAAGTATTACGCAAATTGAAGGCTAGCTAGTCCATTCCAGTTACATTATAATAAAATTGATAAATAATATACACAACAGCACCAACACAGAAGTTAGCTAACTAAAAACTTACTTAGATAAAAAAACATAGATGGAGTGATCAACGCTGGCTGATTAACGGCATAAACGAATAACCGGCTAGCTAGCTATGCTTGTTGCTCTTACTTTCACTTACAGCAATACGTCAGAACGAACCAAATATATTTTTGACAGGACATCACTGTCACTGACTGTCACTCTGTAGGCTGTAGGCATGTAGGCATGCCATGCATGCTTTGTCAATAAAATACCTAATTATTAAATGCTCCAACTTATTTATTTGTGATGTGATGAATTATCTGCTAAAAATTATTTATGATATCGTCAGAATCATATTCATCATCACCAGCTTATTGATGTGTAACATCTTTCCGCTCGCCTTCTATATATACATATAATGACTTGTCCTGACTGATTCATCATCGCCGAGCCGAAACCGCTGAAGCTAAGGAGATAGAATTTGGACTGTAGGTTAATTGAGTGAAAATCTATCGGAAATACGTATTTTTAGATTTTTTCTTACATGGTGCAAAATACCCTATTGTGCGGCAGTATCACACTGTTATGATCACATTTCTATGAAATCAATCGCACAAATTAAATATTACTACCTACGGACATTGGGCTTAAAGTGTCGATCACTGGTTGCTGTTACGGATCAGACTGTTACGTACTTCTGTCCCTTAAAAAAAGAAAAAAAAAGGAAATAATAAAGAGAAAAAAATATACGTCATTGTTAATTCTATATTCTATTTTCTATTGTAGTATTGATTTCAAAAGGTGAGATGTGAAATGTTACACATCATATGCAGTCTATAAGGCTCGTTTATTTTTTTTATGTCCCCACTGCTGGCACAAATTAAGTATACGGCCGCGCGGAACCCTCTCTATTTTGTGCTGCTGGGGCAAGAGCTTTCCTTATGGATGATATGGATGGATAGTAGTGTTGTGTAGTACGCGTACTAAGTACTAATAGGTAACGATACACAGCACTGTACGAAAAGAAACGTTACCGAACGCAAGCTCTTAATCGGACAGTCGGACTATTAGTATACCGTCTGCCGCTACACTCAACTTAAGTGCTTATTTATGTTGCTTGTCCAAATTACTCCGAATGTCCGAGCGAGAACGAACAAGGAACAAATATACTGTAAGCAAGACACACATTATGCGAGATAGCAAATCAATCGCTTACCCCAACCGACCGTGCGATTTATTGAAAGAAAATCTTACTCAGCGGTATTTAGCGCTAGGATTACTAAAATTGTTGAAAAACCTTTAATATTTTTTTTACAATTGCCATTTTCTGACGTTGGCATAGTATTTATATATACATGTTAACATGGGTACGTTTCAATATACACATATTACTAAACCGAAAAGTGTCCGATTAAGCACAAGACTAATGGATAGAGAACGGGCCATAAACCACCCACTTAAAATATGATACTGAACAATTTAATAATATGAACATAGTATTCAAGTTGTTAGCAAAGTCCTTAACCGAATCCGAACCTGTCTTTGGAATCATCGGTAAAAACGTTTTATTTGGTATGTATGGTAAAAACCTTATTGCCAACCTCAACAGTTTAAAAAAAGTTGCGTTTAGAGCAGCAATTTTTAACCAGGTTTAACCATGAGTTTAACTAATGAATGGTATTTATACTCAGAACAATAACTAATATTTTAATTAAAATGTAGTATAAAAAAATACTGAAAGATGCATTTATTTTCTTCTCTGCGCCAATTATTTTATGCTCAGAGATTTTGGGGAGAGAGAGAAAGAAAATCTACACTCTCTTTCTCTGTCTACCTTGACGTGATGTTTTGTCTCATTTTGTCTCTCTATCCCTTTCTTTCTAAAACACCGTACGTAAATAAAAACATTAAATTATCTTGTATTGTATTGTATTGTAGAAATCAGTGTTTATTTGGTTCATCAAATCTTTTAACTGGTCTTGCTTACCTTTTCAAGTGTTTTATATTAGAAAATAAGGTATTTCATCAATAAATAGTGAAGTTACAACTGTTACTGTAAATCTTTGCAAAAAGTGTTTAAAAATGGAGCGTGATCCTGCTGATCCTGCTGCGTTATCTTCTGATGATAACAGTGACTCTGAAATAAAAAATATGAAAAACCAATTATCTGGTACGTATCTTATAATGCACACTACTATTAATTTTGAATTAATTAATCTTTATATTAATATATTTTTAATACTAACTATAAATTTGTTTTAGAATATGGTTTGGATGAAGATAATCTTACTAAAGAAGAGATGACTGATCTCCTAAAGGCATTAAACAATTCTAAGACTTCTGTTAAGGAGGATGAAATACTAAGACAGAAGGTATGGTAAAATATAATAAAAAAATTGTAATAGTAATATTTAAAAAAAACTATGTAATACCTATAACTGATCCTACTTCAATATTTTTTTATTATATAAATGTTTTATTTTTATTTTACAGGTTGATGATTCGTCAAGCCCTATCCCTAGTACAGCATCACCAAAAATAACAATGAAGAGGAAGTATTTGAATGTGCGAGATCTGCGTATGCCATGGAGCGTGTTACCTAACACTCTAACTCAGGCTGAGAAGGCACGCACCCTAGCTGTATACATAAAACTTATGTCCATAAACAGCTATCGCCAAGCGAGACAGTCAGCGGTGTTTGCAACTTGGCCACCACCTTTGCAAATTGTTGAAGAAACAATAAGAGTACAACCCCTAAGGTCTACGCGTAGTGGACGTTCTGTACCCATATATGCTGGATTTGATGATGACTCCTCAGATTTCGATTTGGTTATAACTAAAACTAAGAAAAGAAAGATTTCAAATAGTGACTCTAACGGTGGTGATGGTGTTTACTCAAATAAAGTTGTAAGTCTTAAAAGAAAATCTTCTAAGGATGAAACTGCAAGGCCTGTTAAAGAAGCAAAAGTGGTTGATTCTAATGATGATATTGAACCTTTTGCTTTAGGCAATAATGTAAAGCCTAAGAAGAATCTATTTACATTAATAGAAGACTGAGTTTTTAATTACAGCCTGCCTATGGACTTATGTAAACTATCAATCTGCATGATTGGAGTGATTTCATGTAAAAATATTAAATATTGCTCCATGTGTATTATAACTTAAATCTAGCAACATCAGCATTTTAAAATAAAATATTTCGTACCATTACTAGAATTTTTAAGAAAAAATTATGCATGATATCCATGAAATTTATAATAAATCTAACAAATTCCTTGCAAAAATTATTAACACCTCAATAATCAAGACAAAAATTTACAAATGCTATGTCATTTGAAGTTGTATGTAGTCTTTAAAAGAGATTAATGTTATAATTTTTCAAATTGTTACAGTTGCATAATATTCAAAGAGACTGAATATTGAAGAAGTAAAAGTAAATTATAGTTATTATTGCACATTTTAAACATGGAGGTGTTAGTTCCTTGTATGTGATAAACATAAACATTTAAATATAACTTATCATTTCTACATGCAGGAGGTAAAATTATTGTTGTGTGTAAATATTAAATTATCTACTTTATTATCGATAGTATTTATTAATTTTGTTATTAAAAGTACTAAATAAGATTTTTATAGTACCTAAATTTTCTTAAGGCGCTATACACCTAAAGCAGGTTAGAAGCAGCGCGGGTTAAACGCAGGCCCGTGCGTACAAAGAACGATATAGAAACTCATCAAATTTGAGCGCGATTCAGCGGAGAAATTGTTCTTGCCTGCTCTACTCTAACGTCAGAGTACCTGTCTTCAGACAATCTGGGCAGAAATAGCCTTCAGTATGGTCGCCATATTTATGGACTCCTCACACGACACGCTGATGTTACGCGGACCCGCTTTTAAAATGCCACCTGCAAGCAATGAGGGGTGTCCCTTACTACTTTTGACCTGCTTTTGGTGTATGAGAGCCTTCAAATGGCATTGTAGCAGCAAGGTGCTTTAGCATATTTATAAATGATTAAAGAAGTGATCACAGTATGTTTGTTTTAAACCAACTCTTAAGAAGGAAAAGTCGCCTATTTTTTAACGCAGGTAATTACTCAACCTCATGCTTACCATTATAGATCTTACCTCTAACTGCCGAAACAATATAATTCGGCGGCGTTTAAGGCGCGATAGTCCAAGTTGCCGGTTGCTGCTACTACCTTTTTACCATTGAAAATGGTTATCAGATGCATATCGCCTGAGACGTATTTTTGGCCATAGCTCCGAGGAGTTTGGGAGAATCGAGACGGAAATAATATCAAGAGTTGAGGAATTTATCGAGACACGTGTGAGCATTTGAATTTTGAAAATCGGCTGGAATTTTTTTTTAGAATTTTGGAAAATGTAAAACAAATCAGGTTTTTTGGGGGGTGTTTGTATACTAAATTGTAAATATTTCAAAAAGAAAACCGACTTATGAAAAAATGAAAAATGGGTCCTAGGGTAGTTTAGCTACCTACAAAATGGCGAAAAAATTTTGAAAATCGGTTAATAATTGTGACCTGTAGGTCCGATTACTTTTACCTTTAGGTTTGGTATTGTAGAAAAACGGGTGTAACTTTGATTATTGACCGATCGGCATGGTAAATAATGGTGCGGATGCAGGCGAGAAGTGCATTCAAGTTGGAATTGTGTTATTTAATATAAAATGTTTTTTTTTTCGTAAATTGGTGTATTCATTTTCAATGCTCCGATTCTTGCGGGAACTGCGAAATCTGTGATTTTTTTCTCTTTGGATCCTTACTGGGATACGAGAGCTCCTGAAGAAAGGGGGGCCCAAGTTATCAGAACTAACAAAAGTTGCGCAAAGGCTGCTCTGTACAAAACTAAAATAACAGCTTTCTAGCCCTTTGTAATCAGTTATAGTTGCAAAGTTATACCTAGTTTACTAGCATTTTTATCTGCAGCAACGCCCGCGTGGCTATGAAATAAAAAAAAACTTTTTTATCAAAGTCACCGTCAAGTGTTCGTGAGTGTGCATGAGAGTAACTATTACCTAATCTGTGGCATGAGTGTTGGCAAATGAAACAAAACAGTGCAACGGTACTTTTCAAATTATCTGCAAGAAGTCCGCGTGAGGACTTAGTAAAGCTGGTAAAGCCCCAAATGTTTACTTCACTTCTCATTTCTCATATTATAATTCATCATCATCATACAAGAAGGAAATATTGTTTGTTGTATTACTTATAAGAAAAATTACTTTGACACTGGCTAAATGTGCTAATCGCACGAAGCCATCAACTAAGAAAAAAAAATATAGCCTTTGTTACCCTTAGACTTTAGAGCATTAAACCAACTGGAGACGCCACTGTCAGGCGTTCCCCTCTGCCAACAGAGTATGACCGCCGATCATACTCGTTATATAAAACTAGTTCCAGCGTGTTCCAGCGTCATTCGCAAATCACGGTGCACGCGATAAGACCTGAGCAAAAAATGCCAAATTGCAGCGTGTTTTCACGTAAAAAGCGATGAGAAACGTCGATTGTACAAAAGGATAACGTTACTTTTCATCTGTAACTATTATTTTGTCTTAATATTATTGAATAATGTACTAAATTTGCAAAAAACTGAAAAAATATTGTTAATCAAAAAGTGTTGCCACTAAAACGTCAAGTTGCAACTTTGCGTAACTTTAAAGTTGAATGAGCCAACATTGAATTACAATTTATATTTCACGTTCTATAAAGTTAAAACTGCATTTTTACTATAAATGCTTATTTAATTAATGATAGATCACTACTTATAAATTGTAACTTATTTTGTTTTTCCAGATTTTTTTTCAACTTAATTGCATTAAAAATTTTCAATACTAGGAAACTGTATGTTTATGATCGGTCTACTTCATTAATAAATTATATTTACGTCCCGTCACTTATCCCGAAAATAGGAAATTTTAATTTAATTACATTGGCCACACTGCAACAAAGTTAGAGCTGCGACAGTACAAAAACAAAATATTGATATCGACTTCATCATAATGTTTATTCTGGCTATTAAAGGAAAATAATAATATAGATAAATAAATTAAAAAAAAACAAATTATTAGAGATCGAAACATAATTATCTCCATTTGGAGAAAAGGTAGTGGAATATACGAGGGGAGGTCAATAAGTTCGCGGAATGAGAGAGAAGGAGGTTGAAATTAAACACCAAATTATTTTTCCTTTTCAATATATTCTCCTTTAACCCTAATACATTTTTCGGATCTCTCAAATAGCTTGTTTATACCATCGAAAAAAAATGATTTGTCTTTGGTGTCAAAATAGGCCGAAATTGCCGACTTGACTTCTTCATCGTCGTCAAATTTCTTTCCACGCAGCTCTTTCTTCATTTTTGGAAATAAATAATAGTCACTGGGGGCCAAGTCTGGACTGTATGGTGGGTGGTTTAATTGTTCAAAGCCGCATCGGTGAATAGCAGCCGTCGCAACATGGCACGTGTGGACGGGTGCATTGTCGTGCAAAAGGAGCACACCTTTTGACAGTTTTCCTCTTCTTTTTTCCTTAATGGCTTCTTTCAATCTTTCCAGTAAAGAAGCGTAGTACTGTCCCGTTATAGTCGCACCACGTTCTTTATAATCGATCAGTAAAATACCTTCTGTATCCCAAAAGATAGTCGCCATGATCTTTCCGGCCGATTGTGACACTTTGAACTTCTTTGGAGGAGGTGTGCCTTTTTTATGCCACTGCATCGACTCTTGCTTCGACTCAGGTTCATAGTGGTGAACCCAGGTTTCATCTCCAGTAACAATCCGGGCCATAACTTCTTCCTTTCTCTCTCCACATAGCTCCAGAAACTGGTGAGAGCACTCGACACGCTCGCGTTTTTGAAGTGGCGTGAGCATTCTCGGAACCCATCTTGCACTGACTTTAGTCATCCCAAGATGATGATGTAGGATATTTAAAATACTTGTTTCGGATACTCCAACCATTGCTGCAAGTTGCTTCTTCTTCAGTCGGGCATCTTCCAATACAAGTTTTTCTACTTTTTCGACGATTTCCGGTGTGGTGGCCTCAATTGGCCGTCCGGAGCGGGGGTCGTCTTCAATGGACTCCCTTCCTTGTTTGAAAAGACCATGCCACTTGTAAACCATGGTTTTACCAGGGGCAGATTCGGCGTAAACCGCTAACAGCTCTTGAAAAATCGTCTGAGCGGATTTTCCTTGCTTGGTAAGGAACTTAATAACGGCACGGTGTTCAATTTTCTCCATACTGGCTGACTTCTTCCCGATTTAGTTGTTTGCAGGTCGATAACTCAAAAGTTAATGACCCGATTAGGTTCAAACTTGGTATATATACTCTTAATGAGGTGCTTAACTGGTGCCTACCTGGACGAGTAAATTTATCCCCACCAACCCCTCCATTCCGCGAACTTATTGACCTCCCCTCGTAAAGCGGGCTTCGTAGTATTTTCTACTAAAAAATTAAACGCAGTACATGCATAAAGGGTTTATTTGGGGAGCCAAATGACAAAAGTTTAACATACCAAAAAAGTCGTGGTGGCCTATTGTATGCATCAAAAGAAGTTATTGATTTATGTCTCCTTTGTGAATTAAAGATCCGCTTAACTCATAGATGCACAGACTTATTAAGACTAGGGGCCACTCGGGCAAATTATGAACTGATGGTGGGCCACCAGAAGTATAGGTAATTATTCTGGAATAGAACTCAATATTTTCGAATGTACGAGAGTATTATTTTTGCTGTCGGCGGGCCACCAGTATTCGACCGGCGGGCCGCATGCGGCCCGCGGGCCGCAGTCTGTGCATCCCTGTAACTGATGACTTGATGACAAAAAAATAAAAATAAAAAACCTATTAAATTAATACAACATTATAAGCATCAAAATAATAGTTAATTTCTGACAGAAATAACAACACCTACACCATAGAATTTACTTAAAACTATAAGATTACGTTTTTTATTCCAATTTTTTTTAAACTATATGAATAGCTTTGATGCATTAAAGAACTTTGCATCATTCAAAGATTTAACCTCAGAAAGCAGTTTAAACCTTGACAGCATTAGGTATATTTCGCTGTTCGTTTGTATGATATCATTCTGGAGTTCGGTACATACCTGTATATTGATATGTTTGTTTTAATTTTAGTCTCTTGCTTTTAAATTCAGCCTTATTTGGAAACTTATATAGAAATAAAAAAAATCTCTCGAATAATTGCATTTGGAAATCTGAAAAATTAAGACCCTACGTTACCTACAAAAAAGAATTGATCTGCTTTATAGAACCATGAAAGTACTATACATGTTGTTAAATTTTTCGGTTCCTCTTGTTTGAGAGTCGGTTAGATAGGTAGCAAACTATTTTTCCATAATGAAAGAATAAGATTGCAGCTTTTCTTAAAAACAACAATTCTCCTTGGAATGGAATAAAATTATGTAGGTATATTTTGCAGATTTTGACTTATCCTAATTAATAACTGTCGATTTTAACAATAAAGAAAAGCAAAGAGTATACCTTAATTAACCATACTGAAGAGCCTGATTTAAACAAAAAAATCACATTAATATTCATCATCATCATCATCATCTCAGCCAAAAGGCGTCCACTGCTGGACAAAGGCCTCCCCCAAGGATCTCCAATACGACCGGTTTTGTGCAGCCCGCATCCAGCGGCTTCCCGCGACCTTTACCAGATCGTCGGTATACCTTGTTGGAGGCCTGCTGACACTGCGCTTTCCGGTACGCGGTCACCACTCGAGGACTGTTCCGCCCCAGCGGCCATCAGTCCTGCGAGCGATGTGGGGCACTTGAGCTTAGCAACTTTTCGGGCTATGTCATTATTATTGGTATCGACAAATTAAATCGATAGTGTCAAGCACTATCGACGTTTACATAAAGTCGCCATCAGACTCGTGCACGGACAGGTTATCCCTGTGTGTGAATTTATTAGTGTGCGTCTAGTTTATGCTAGTGTTTAATAATTTAGTCGTTTGCGTGCGTAGCGACGTCTTTGAAAAATGCATCAGTGTGAACCTGTATTTGTGTGCATTACCTCGTCCCCCGCAGAAAATGACAGACTTTTTTTCATAGAAATTAGTGAGCATGGCGTCTCCAGTTGGTTTAATGCTCTAAGCCCTTAGAGCATTAAGCATTAAACCAACTGGAGACGCCACTGTCAGGCGTTCCCCTCTGCCATAAGAGTATGACCGCCGATCATACTCGTTATATAAAACTAGTTCCAGCGTGTTCCAGCGTCATTTGCAAATCACGGTGCACGCGATAAGACCTGAGCAAAAAATGCCAAATTGCAGCGTGTTTTCACGTAAAAAGCGATCAGAAACGTTGATTGTACGAAAGGATAACGTTACTTTTCATCTGTAACTATTATTTTGTCTTAATATTATTGAATAATGCACAAAATTTGCAAAAAACTGAAAAAATATTGTTAATCAAAAAGTGTTGCCACTAAAACGTCAAGTTGCAACTTTGCGTAACTTTTAAAGTTGAATGAGCCAACATTGAATTACCATTTATATTTCACGTTCTATAAAGTTAAAACTGCATTTTTACTATAAATGCTTATTTAATTAATGATAGATCACTACTTATAAATTGTAACTTATTTTGTTTTTACAGATTTTTTTTCAACTTAATTGCATTAAAAATTCTCAATACTATGAAACTGTATGTTTATGATCGGTCTACTTCATTAATATATTATATTTACGTCCCGTCACTTAACCCGAAAATAGGAAATTTTAATTTAATTACATTGGCCACACTGCAACAAAGTTAGAGCTGTGACAGTACAAAAACACAATATTGATATCGACTTCATCATAATGTTTATTCTGGCTATTATAGGAAAATAATAATATAGAAAAATAAATTTAAAAAAAGACAAATTATTAGAGATCGAAACATACTTATCTCCATCTGGAGAAAAGGTAGTGGAATATAAAGCGGGCTTCGTAGTATTTTCTACTAAAAAATTAAACGCAGTACATGCATAAAGAGTTTATGTGGGGAGCCAAATGACAAAAGTTTAACATACCAAAAAAGTCGTGGTGGCCTATTGTATGCATCAAAAGAAGTTATTGATTTATGTCTCCTTTGTGAATTAAAGATCCGCTTAACTGATGACAATAAAAAATAAACAAAATAATAACAATAATAACAAACAAAATAATAAATAAAAAATAAACAATAAAAAAATAAAAAAAAACCTATTAAATTAATACAACATTATAAGCATCAAAATAATAGTTAATTTCTGACAGAAATAACAACACCTACACCATAGAATTTACTTAAAACTATAAGATTACGTTTTTTATTCCAATTTTTTTTTAAACTATATGAACACTTAGAGTAGTTTTGATGAATTAAAGAACTTTGCATCATTCAAAGATTTACCCTAAGAAAGCAGTTTAAACCTTGACAGTATTAGGTATATTTCGCTGTTCGTTTGTATGATATCATTCTGGAGTTCGGTACATACCTGTATATTGATATGTTTGTTTTAATTTAAGTCTCTTGCTTTTAAATTCAGCCTTATTTGGAAACTTATATAGAAATAAAAAAAATCTCTCGAATAATTGCATTTGGAAATCTGAAAAATTAAGACCCTACGTTACCTACAAAAAAGAATTGATCTGCTTTATGGAACCATGAAAGTACTATACATGTTGTTAAATTTTTCGGTTCCTCTTGATTGAGAGTCGGTTATATAGGTAGCAAACTATTTTTCCATAATGAAAGAATAAGATTGCAGCTTTTCTTAAAAACAACAATTCTCCTTGGAATGGAATAAAATTATGTAGGTATATTTTGCAGATTTTGACTTATCCTAATTAATAACTGTCGATTTTAACAATAAAGAAAAGCAAAGTGTCTACCTTAATTAACCATACTGAAGAGCTTGATTTAAACAAAAAAAATCACATTAATATTCATCATCATCATCATCATCTCAGCCAAAAGGCGACTGCTGGACAAAGGCCTCCCCCAAGGATCTCCAATACGACCGGTTTTGTGCAGCCCGCATCCAGCGGCTTCCCGCGACCTTTACTATTGGTATCGACAAATTAAATCGATAGTGTCAAGCACTATCGACGTTTAAATAAAGTTGCCGTCAGACTCGTGCACGGACAGGTTATCCCTGTGTGTGAATTTATTAGTGTGCGTCTAGTTTATGCTAGTGTTTAATAATTTTGTCGTTTGCGTGCGTAGCGACGTCTTTGAAAAATGCATCAGTGTGAAACTGTATTTGTGTGCATTACCTCGTCCCCCGCAGAAAATGACAGACTTTTTTTCATAGAAATTAGTGCGCATGGCCTCTCCAGTTGGTTTAATGCTCTAAGTTGTTACCCATGCTCAAAGCCCGCAAGGAATGTAGCATTCTGTCAGTGAAATAATTTTGGGAATCCCTGTAGTTAGATGAGATTGGGCTAGGGATGTGACTTGGCTGGGGAAAAATCTATTTTTATATTAATCGATTTTTTTAAAACCAATAATAAATTTTTCAAAAATCTATTGTTTTAGGTACTAAATAAAAAATCGATTTTTTTACAATTTAATAAAACAACTCAATAATTCAAAGCTACCACAATTATCTTTATTTGTTCATCAAACCATATTGCCTCTAGTTTCTACTGACTACACAGACAGCATGTTGATACTAAAAAATTGCTTTACTACTTATAGGTTTTTGGTTATTTTCTAAAGAAAGTTTATGATGTAAATATCCACTTTTGATCAGACACTCCTCAAACACTTGATAGTATGTAGTATGTTTGCTAGGCACTAGATAGCGTCCTAAGTAATTCTATTATAGAGCTGCTGTTAAAATATCGAAAGAACGATGTGAAACTACGAAATAAATAATCTATTTACTTAGTAATTCAAAGCTGCGGCTATTCAAAAAAATCAAAAGTGTTAAATCAATTAATAAACAATTGATTATTTTTGGTCATTAAATCGATTAATAAAAATCTATTATTCTAAAAAAAAACAAATTTTTAAATACTTAATCGATTTTTTTTCACATTCCTAGATCGAGCAAATCAAACAAACAAACAAAGTCATAAACTTTACCTCTATATTAGTATTGAAATATCATAATATAGTTCGTAGGTACTGCTATTAATTATTTTAACTAACCCAAATGAGCCATGATGCTTAAATAAAATATATTGCATTGAATTAAAGTGCTGTTGTTGGCCTTCGATCAACTTGTCGGCCCAAAATTTGCTGAGGATGGCATAAACTGTTCTCTTATTAAAATAAGGCGGAATCTCAAAACACCGTCAATCTTTTTATACTTATAGTTTTGTGTGGATGTTTATGGATTTGTTACCTACTTCTTTTAAAACAAGTGCTCCTTGCTTTTACCTTGGGATCAGAACAATGTATGTGATGTCTAAAGTTTATTAAGTGCAAAGAAGTTTATTCATCCATTATTCCTTGGTTAGATGACTCGTTCATCATGAAATAAACTTTATAGCGTTTGTCAAAACGCGATAAGTATTATTATTTTATAGAAATTGATGGGAATTGACAAAAAAAACTAATAAAAAACTAGAATGAACATTTATTTACAATTATATTAAAAAAATTAATGTGGGAAGCTAAACTTAAATAAATACCAATAGCTTAAAATTAAACAAACAGTCTATCGCTAGACGATTTTTAGGTGACTTACCATATAACTTTAATCAGAATGAAGTGTCACAAACTTAAAAAGTTACTTCAATTAAAGTAATAAGTATTACAATAAAATAAGAAATAATTATACCCAATAAGTTGTACCCAACGAGGGGCATAGTTAAATAAACAAAACATTTGTTGTTATAATGGGGTGCGAATGTGCGATATTTAAAAACGATTTTTAGAAACAAATGACCGGTGAGTTTAAAAAGTCGCATCTTTATCCTCTTCTTTAGCCCCATCGTTACCTATTAACGTACTATGTACACTGGACGAAGTGGAGTGAAGGGGGAAGGAATAATACAATACATTGATTGTTATGACATTATGATATGAATAGTTTCTAGTAAGTACCTACAAACGACAAAATGTAAAATTTCCTCAATAAGTTTTAAATTTTATGCTTTGGGTGTAAGGTTCAGTATCGATTGGAGAGCTGACAGTTTCCGGTAGATTGACCCTGTACTGTACTTACGAGAATTGATATTGGACAAGGGAATTAAATAAACTGAATTGAATAAACGTTATTTTGGGTTAAGTCAATATGTCTGAGAGTTAGTTAGACATATTTAATAGCCGGTTGTAGGGTCATGAAAATTGTTAAACGAGTATGTTGTTTGGTATGCTGATTGTGGCGGTCTGGGGTCGCCACATAACTTCTTATCCTCACGTATGGTTAAAGAGTTAGCAAACGTGATAGCAGACGCTCGTCTTGACTCACCGTAGACTGGAGATAGCTCGTCTTGTCAACGAAGACTTGATCACTTTCATCACGACTTACCGTAGATTAGAGCACTACTGGCATTTGCAAGAGGAAAACGCAAAAGAAGCTGAAGACCTGATGGATTCCTTTTCTTGAGGGGGAGTACGTGGCGGCCTGCGGTCGCCACATAATTTCTTATCCTCACGTATGGTTAAAGAGTTTGTAAACGCATTCCTAATCGCGTATAGATCTGATAAAGATAAGAAACGGCATCCACCCTCCAACATCTACATAGTTATTATTGTATAAATAGTCTTGTAAGGTTTAGAAGTTAAGTTAGTCACAATGTAGTCACTGTATATATACAACATCACATAAAGAGACGCAGTCGTTATTTACCATCGCCATGGAACCCTCCATCATCACAACCTCACATACGTTGACACCTGGAACACTGATCAATTACAAATTGACAATTTCTGGCCTACCTAGAAGCATTCTTCATGACCGTACAACAGGCTTATAAATATTCCTTACTATGTATGGTACAACCCAAGTTATATTAAAAACTTTTTTACTATTTATTTATTGGTATACACAGGGTAGCCCCTTACAAACTTCAATAAGGCTAAATGCCATATCACGTCAGCAAACCTTTTCATAAAGGTTTTTCAATACTTCGCAGTTAGTAAAGAATGAACCTCTGTAATAGTATTTTTATACAGGATATTTGGTAATATGTATAGTATATTCCCGAAACGTACCCATGTTAACATGTCTATATAATACTATGCCAACGTCAGAAAATGGCAATTGTAAAAAAAAAAATCGACTCTCCATACAAAATGACCCATCAGCTGATCGAGTTAGTATGGAAAGTCGAATTTTTGTTTTTACAATTTCCAATTTCTGACCTTGGCATAGTATTATATAGACATGTTAACATGGGTACGTTTCGGGAATATATACATATTACCAAACATCCTGTATAACTGACCACGTTTCGGTTCGCAACACTTAAGGCTCTCACACACCAATAGCAAGTCAGGAGCTGCGTGAAGCAGAAGCAGTGCGGAACCGAGCACACTGCAAGCAGTTTCAAAGCGGATATGTATCGGACGAGTCAATATGGCCTGTGATATGGCGGTCATAGTTTTAACTTCTGTGGTTTAGTGGTTAAGGCGACCGGTCTCAGTTTCGAGAGGTACCGGGTTCGATTCCCAGCGGGGAGTACATGTTTTTACTCTGTATGGTCGTTGATAGGGCTTGATTTGAGTCCGCCTGTCTAGCTACCACCTAATCTTATCTAATTATGTCGCCAAAACATGAATGGTAGTAGTACTGTTGTGTTCGACAATATGTATAGGTACGTAGTTGTTCCTCAGTAGTTGAGGATTTCGGGTGAAGTGTGCGTCCACCTTCGACCTTATCGTCACTTAACATTAGAACAAATGAAGGTCCGTGCTTAGCCAAAATTAATTAAAAAAAAGTGATACAAATGCTTTCAGTGTGTGGGAGCCTTAAATTCAACATTACATGACTTCAAATTCAAAATGCTAGTTTGCACGTAATCACACTTCTAATTCAAAGGACTCGCAGTTAAAACGAATGTAGGGATATCCTAATTACTGATAAGCGAGTGTAGTTTCACATCCCCTCGGTTGCTGACGACTGCTTTGATGAGAGGTTTGGAGGCTTCTTTCATGTCATAAGCCCAGCCAATAGCAGCGAAGCAGTCGAGTAGAACGGTGGTGAGGTTGGTTGTATACGGGAGCTCCGCAGCCTTGTAGTCCCAGGGGAACGTGTGGTGGTAGTTATGCCAGCCCTCACCCAACGCCATGAACGAAACGCCCCAGTTTTCTGACGGCATTATGTTCCTGAAACGGGAAGAAATGGTTCAGATGGGTGGCGCAAGAAATAAAATGTAATAACAATGACGATCTTGACTAGTAATTAGTCAAATTTTATTATTCTTAAGACGGTTAAAGTTTTTTTTAAATATTATTGTGTTGAAAACTATCGATGAGGCTGAAGGGCCTTCCTTAAAAGCCAGCTTAGCCCTTAGCCCTTAAGTTTCACCATTTCCTACAAAGTGTCGAATAACTGTCGAACTATGCCAGATGATTGGGTCTGTTTCATAATATTGACTCTTGCTTCAAACTCATATAATAATATATAGGCGAATTTCGCCAAAGACAAGGATAGGGCCTCAATGGCGCGCCGCCTGCCTGATTTTTACATTATGAAAGACTATGGTCAAATTGTTATAATAATCGGACCACCGACAAACGGCAGCTAAAAGCACAGGCGCAGTTCACGCAAGTATCTTGCTCGAAAACAAAGTATCTTACCGGTCATAAGGTTTGTCGCCCCAGAGGTGCGCGAAGCTGTTGACCGACCACGTCGCGTTCAGTGAGATGACGTAGCGCACGAAGCACTGCGCCATAATCGACATCTGCCAGCTGCCGCCCCAGCAGCACACCGGGATTACGGTCGGGATGATGAAGCAGAACAGCAACTTCAGTACGGTGAAGTACCTGATGGAGTAGACGATAGTTAAAACAAATATTTGTCAGTAGTACTTTGTCATTGCAACTAGGCAAGGTAACACTGGGCGCATGTCAACTTCTACTCGTAGTCAAGTTATTTTGACTAGGTATTAAAGAGTTAGCGATATTCGAAAAATTAAAATACTACTGCTTTTGGATGTCCAGGCGTAATAAGATTTTACTTGACCATTATATTACAATTATTAATTGTTTTCGCCCCTATTGCGATATTTTGTGGGTTTAAGCCCCACCCTGATGCAAGTTGTCTTTTATCAAGTGTTATTCTCAGTTTTTACCCATCGCTAAATTATAACACGCATAGAGTTTCACAACAAAGGGTAGCTTAATTGATTGTGCAATCACTTATATAGACAAACACAGTATATAATGTTATAAAACTCCTATAAAAACAGGTCTGTAAAGCAGTTCTCTAAGGCGGCGCTCCCAGCGCTGCTGTCATTGAGAACATTATACTCGTACAAGTCTGCATTTGATTGAACGTCTCGTCTGCCGCCGATGCCATCAAGAACAACTCTGTACAAAATAAATTTCTGCATTTGAAAGCCATCGACACATTATAATAATATATACTACTTATTATGTGCCATCAGTCGCCCGCCTGCGTCGCGGCGCTGACGTCAGCAACAAACGCCAATCTCTGTATTTGAATGCCGCCGCTCGCGCTCCCTGCCACTGCAGATATCATCTAGGCTAGTACGGCGTTAAGCAATCTCAACAGATAACACTTGGATCAATAAGTCCTGAGATTAAATACTAAAACAACGTTTTTTTGATAAAAATTATTTTTTATTCATCAACATAGTCTCCTTCAACTGCAATACAGTCTCTCCAAGGCTTTTCTAACTTTTATATTCCATGAGTGTAGAAAGATTTGTCTTTGGCTTTATAATAAGCCTCCGTTGCTGCGATTACTTCACTATTTGAGTCAAATTTCTTGCCCTGGAGCATTGTTTTTAAGTCTGCAAACAGCCAGTAATTATTGGGGGCCAGATCTGGAGGATACGGTGGATGAGGAAGTAATTCGAAGCCCAATTCGTTTAGTTTGGCCATCGTTATCATGAACTTGTGACACAGCGCATTGTCCTGGTAAAAGATCACTTTTTCTTCTTCATTTGAGGCCGTTTTTCCGCGATTTCGTACTTTAATCGCTCCAATATTTCCATGTAATATTCGCTATTTATGTGTTTCCCTCTATCAAGGTAGTCGATGAAGAGTATTCCATGCACATCCCAAAATACAGAGACCTTCCCGGCAGATTGTTGTGTCTCAGGCCGCTCCGGGTGGCTTTCACCGGCCGCTCTCCACTCTGCTAACTGCCGTTTGGATTCCGGAGTGAAATTGTGAATCAATGTTTCATCCATTGTCACATACCAACGTAAAAAATCCTTTTTATTTCTATTAAACAGTGCCAAACAGCGTTCTGAATCATTAATACGTTGTCGCTTTTGATCAATTATTAGCAGACTCGTCACCCATTTGGAAAAAAGCTTTTTGATGGCCAAATTTTGATGTAAAATAGTGAAAACACTACCAGTTCAAATCTTCACTATCTCAGCTATCTCACGCTTTTTTACCTTCCGATCTTCCTTCACGATTTTCAGGACTTGGTTGATGTTTTGTTGAGTCACTGCTTCATTTGGACGACCACAGCGTTCAGCGTCTTTTGTGTCCATACGACCGCGTTTGAAATCGGCATACCACCGACAAATGGTTGATTTGCAGTGGTTCCTAACTGGTGGCCCGTGGACCACAGATGGTCCGACAGAGCATCGGTAATAGTCCGCTTATTCATAAAAACTTTTTAGTTAAATATTCTTTTGTCAACGTCACACAAACGTCATGTTGAATTTGAGAAAAAGAGACAAAACAATGATTAACTTTTGCTTAAATAGTTTTTTATGAATATGAAGGTTAAATTGTTTGATTGTCAAAAAATTTAAAACATTCAAAATTCAAAATTCAAAATCTTTTATTCAGTGTAGCTTTTGTGAATGTCACTATGCTATCGGTTCGTAAGGGAGATCTTGTACCTACTGAGAAGAACCGGCAAGAAACTCAGCAAGTGTTTTCTTTTCGTTTTCGTTTCTCTTTTCTCCCTTACAGCGTCAAAAATATTGGAAAATGCCCTATCATAACTTGATGGCTTGATGGCCAGTCTTTTGTAAAAATCAAAAGAGTTTTTAATATATGCGCCATCTCCAAGTTAGTCTCGGGACTTATTGAACGATCTAGTATTTACCTGGTGTGAAACTGTATGAGAGGATCACTAGTGATATCCGACATGTCGATCTTGGCGCCCTCTCGCAGCACGTCAGGGTGCTTCTTCATCATCAGCCAGCCGACGTGCGAGAAGAAGAACCCTCGGTTCGCATTGTGCGGGTCCGCTGACGTTTCGGAGCACTTGTGGTGGACCCTGTGGTCGCGCACCCACTCGTAAATGTTGTTCTGTTACGAAAAACAAAAAAAAATATAACTCTAATTTAAAGGTGTTGACTTTTTTCTCACCAGCGGGATTTGAACCCGTACCAAAAATTAGTTCAATAAGTGTGAGAATAAGCAATCGTAATTGATATCATAGCTAGAGAATCAGTCACCGATTCAAAAATCGCCCCACTGGGTAATATAATTATGATTAGTTATATAGCTTATATAATTGGATTGTCTAGAGCCATAATTACAATATGGCTCCAGACTATCAAATTAATATAAAGCTGAGAAATATGACCCTGACTGAACTAAAGTAAATTACAACCAATCTGCCGCATTCTAGTTAGTGGTTAGAGTTTGTATCATTTTGCAATAATCATTGTGATATTAAGAAAAGGTTTACAATTACATTCACATAATTGATATTATCATTTAGATAAAAAAGGAAATCGCATTAAAAAAAATTAACATGCCGAAGATTATCTATAATAAATTTTCAATAAAAGTATGTTGTGACTTATTGGTGTAAAATTAATCAGATAATATTCAGAGCTTTAAACAGAGTTAGGGTAGTAGAGCTATGTGAGTTAGGTAAGCGATGAAAAACGTCAATATTATTCGTTTTTAAACCGCATGAGAAGCTCGATGGCGTAGTGGTTAACGATCCCAGTTGATCTCAGTTGCATCAGCAGTCGTGAACTACCACCAGTTTGCTTTGAGCCCGGTGGTTCATGGGCTGTTCTCCTTATCCATCCACAGGGTAGGTTCGTGCCCCAGCAGTGGAGACATAAAATAAGCTAGTGATGATACCGCCTGTGAGTGAAGCGAGAAAAAGGAAAAAATCCTTCCTAATAGAGGACTTTTCCTCGAGCACCGTTTTTAACCTCGCACAACTCCGTTGGAAATTAAGGCACCCTTAAACTTACAAAAAAACAAAGAGTAAGGTCCGAATAGTTATACCGTGTTTTGTCTCTTTTATTCTAATTTGAAATGAGGTTTACATGACAGGAACAAAACACGGCATAACTATTCGGACCTTATTCTTTGTTTATATGTAAGGCGCTAAAACTTACTTGACCAGCCGCTGAAAAAGATATTGCTAAAATAATTTTCAATGGCCATTTGGCCTTGAAAGATCGATGACTCCAGAAGCGATGTGCGCCGCCGGTGACTCCAAATCCCGCTATCAGTCCCCATAGTGTAGCTAAAAACGTAGATATGTTTAGGAAAATGTAGCAAATTTCTTATTACTACTGCCGAACTGCTACGGAATTAGACTCGTTCAAACTTGGAATTCCCAGGTTCGAAACAATACCTACCACAAGGCCACTACTACACGCAAAAATTACCTACTTGGTAAGTGTAAGATGAACATTGTCATGCGTTCTTACTTTCAATGTTAAAATAACGTATTTTAATTTCGCTAGAAAAACTGGAAAATTTGTCAGTCCCAAGTGGGACTCATTGCGTTTCTTTAGAATTTATAATGATATTACTTTTTATTTTAGAGATTTTCTTCAACACAGGCACAGATTAGGTAATAGTTACTTCGTAAACACAGGAGACATAAAACAGTCTCAGATAAAATGGTATAAATATGTTTATAGACGACACTGGTATCATTAACCTCGTAAGGCCTAATCTTAAATTACTTATGTAAATTGACGCCCCTTTTTGTCATCACATGATCACATAATCGACTTAGTAGGTTCCGCCCAGAACAAAATTATTGTGAATAAAAATGTGATAGAGTTAGAACTACACTTGATATTTTTTTATATATTAAATAATATATTGTGAGCAATAAATTTCCTTGCATAAAATCGGATACATTTTTGTTTTCGTTTGATCACATTGGGCTATTCTTTATTTGTGAATATGTCATCCATCAGCTGAGGTCGCTGGGCGGTAAGTTATTTTTTTTTATATTTACGGGTAAGCACAGTGCCTTGATCTCACTTGATGTTAAGTGATGATAAAGCCAATGATGGACTTCACCCGGGACCCTCAACTAGTGAGGTACTGGCTATCTTATCTCTAGCTGCCGGAACACAACAATGCTTCAAACATTGATGTTATGGCGACATATTTAGATAAGATGGTGGTAGCTAGCCAGGGCGGACAAATAAGTCCTACCACCAACCAAACCGAGTTCACAAAGATGTACCCCCGCTGGGAATCGAACCAGGGACCTCTGGGTCTAAACCGGTGGTCTTAACCACTAGACCACAGAGGCGATTTAGATTTTTAGGCGATAAGTGAATATACTTAGATATTTAGTTGGGCTGTAATGCAAAACCTTATTATGTCATCATATTTATTTATTTATTTATTTAAATCTGAATTGCCCATTACACTTACAGTTACACCAAAGCGTGCAGTATGAGGTCATTAGGCCTTACGAGTTGTTAATATTTATAAAATACAGTGAAAAAATTCCGCTTCAGTGCAGCAATTAGCACTTTAAAGAAAAAGTAAAATCATTAAGTTACATTTTAAACCTGTATTCACAAGCGTATCCTTAAACCTCATATTTGTGACTTATATTCGCATTATCATCTACGCACTTAAGTACTTACCTACATATTTACGTTATAATTTTATAATAAAGACGTTTATAATAGCATAAAATAAAACGTTTATAATACTTAATGTCTTTATTTTATTTGTACGTAAGTAGTTTTTTTTTATCAGATAATGCTATTTAATACTGAATTTAAGGTTGTCTTTCAGGGGAAAAATCGTCTTCAAACCTAAATATAAGACAATATGCGTTCATCAGCAGCCTACAAACATCCCAATCCCAAAGACCCAATGCGTGTTGGTGTGCTTAACGAGTGTCTCTTACAACGCAAAGCGGGATCAACGGTTTAAAGTGTCCTCTGGTGCACAGCGCATGTCATATAAAGTGACATTATATAGGTAGTAAAGGGAATATGTTAGATGCGAGCTGCATAAAACTGGTCGTTGTGGAGATCCTTGCCTCCCCCAAGGATCTCCACAACGACCGGTTTTATAAAATGTTTTTCTTTAAGTATGTAATTTTTTACAAAATTTTATATTTAAAAAAAAAAGTTAAAAAATTATATAAACAAAAACATTTTATAAATAGCTTGCCCATTTCTTTACTGATCTTTAATATTTGTAAAAATATTATGATCGGATGTTAATGACGGTACTCGTAGTTGTTGACATTGAATGAGTGCCTTTGGCTTTCAAAGTAAAAGTAAATAGTGTTGAATAATTTCGGCGGGCTGGTTAGAACCACGATAGCTCAATTGGGAGAGCACCTGACCCGGTATGTCAGAAGGGTGCGGGTTTAAATCCTGCTCGTGGAAATTTTTTCAACATTTGTGTTTTTGTGACCGGTTTTATGTTTTACCTCTGCCTAGCAGTGGACGACTTTTGGCTGAGATGATGATGATGATGACGACGACGACGATGATGATGATGATGATGATGATGATGATGATGATGATGATGATGATGATGGTGATGATGATGAAAAAGAATACACCCTACAAAATTTCAATTCTTTGCTGCAATGGTTTGGATTTACCTTGTCTATACCTTATCCATGTCAGTCAGTTTGAATAAGACCTTTTTCTAAATCAGTAAAACTGTTTTTAAAAGCTTCAATAACTCACCGAATGTTGTACATTGCCATTGGAACAACTCTCTCCGAAACATTAACGTATTCAGAAACCATGCTACAGCGATGATGTGGAACAGGCTGATGGCTACGAGATTGAACCATCGTATGGGTGTGACGAAACCGTAAAATCTCTCCCAGTACCGGACTTTAGTTAAAAAGCGTGACTCATTTATCGGCAGCATCTGGTCGTAGACTGGTATCGGATCCTGGTCCTTCACTGTTTTCTGTTGCAAATCATCATTGCGTTCTTCGTTTTCAATGATAGCCTCTGTTGTGACGTTTGGCGCCATACTTGATTACTGTAACAATCATGAACAGTCCTAAATTTTACAAAGACTTTATAATTATGGTTATAAGGACATTATACTGAGGAAAAAGGATGAAGACTAAGAGTATAGATAATTATTTTTTTGTTTATTAGAAGACTATTCGCTAATATAATAAAGGTCCCGGGTTCGATTCCCAGCGGGAGGTACATGTTTGTACTCGGTCTGGTTGGTTGTAGGGCTTGTTTTAAGTCCGCCTGGCTATGTCTTATCGAAATAATATGTCGCCATAACAACAAAGATGTAGTATGGTACGGCCTTATCATGTATTTCACATGGGCATCCACGGTAGTCTGTTGCGCTGGCTCGAATCTTACCTCCTCAATCGTTCCCAATTGGTCGCATTGAGCGGTTATGACTCTGCGTCATTCATTCCAAGCTCCCTCAGGAGTCCCTCAGGGATCAATTTTGGGGCCTCTTTTGTTTCTGATCTTTATTAATGATCTCATTAATAGCATTGAAAGTGACTGTCTTTGTATCGCTGACGACATTAAATTTTTTAAATGTATCACTAGTGTTGAGGACTCCAAAGCTTTACAGGAGAGCCTTGATAGAGTGTCTGAATGGTGCATACTAAATGAAATGTACCTTAATATTCATAAATGTCAGGTAATATCTTTTACTAAAAACAAAAACCCCATCCAGTTCGACTACAGTATACGGAAGTACTCTTGCCCGTGTTAATACAGTCCGTGATTGAGGTGTATATTTTGACTCGTTTCTCTCGTTTCGGCCACACTTTGACTACATTTGCAACAAAGCAAATCAATTGCTGGGCTTTGTGCTGCGAAATGCTAAACCGTTTAAGGATGTAAAGTCTTGGATGATAGTATATGGGGGTAAGAAGCATACTGGAATACTGTTCTTCAATATGGTCACCCATTTATAGTGTTCATATCGATAGGGTTGAAGCTATTCAAAGTAGATTCGTAAGAACGTTGTGCGCGAAATATGGTTTGCGTAAAAAAATACGAGACTATTCGGATCGGCTGAGTCACTTCAATATGGATTCTCTGGAGAGACGTAGATGGGTGAGTGACTTGTGCACACTTTATCGGATTGCCAATGGATCATGTGATGGTGCATTACTAGTCGGTCTGTGCGTAACCCTCAGTTGTTTAGCATACCCTTGTCTAAAAACAATGTATCTAAAAATAATCCCCTGAATAGAATGTGTACTTACTTTAATGAAATTTGCACTCTCTGTGATATTTTCAATTGTAGTGATCTTTATTTCAAGAGATCACTCATTGACATGCCACTAAGTAAATAATAGGTGGACTTTTATTATTTTTTCATAAGAAATGTACCTAACTTTTAATTTAATTTAAATTTAATTTTAACACTTTTAAATTTTAACTTAATTTTTAGTCCTTTTTTTTATAGTTTTCAACCATTTTGGTAAATGTTGTGCGCAATTCTAATTGGGCTCAGGCATGTACTTTTATTTTTTTGTCAATGTTTTTATTGTAAGATTACTGTTTGATGTCCGTTATTGTGCCTATGTATAAATAAATAAAGTCATCACTTAAGTTCAGGTGAGATGAAAGCAAAGTGCTTATACGTAAGAGGTACAGTATTAAATTATTTATTTGAAGCAACACAAGTTTACATATTCATTATTAACGTAAAAAACTACAACAGTCGAGGGTTGGCTATGTCATTAAGGAATATAAATTATAAACCTGAAATAAACACCAGAAATACATTGTCCTCACATTTAGCAATAAATTTAAAATAAAGTTCTATATAAATTACAAGGTTATCACGCAAACACACAAATTCGCAATGAGGGACAACACCACAATAACACAGCTGTTACAAATGTCTCAAAAGACGCCTCCACAAAGAAAGGAGACCCCAGAAGGTAAGGTTGGTACCTAATACCGCGCTCGAGCAACACGCATAGCATATCGTCGGGGATTTCAAAAGCGCGTAAGTAGTATTTTGTCAATACCGCGTAAGCGTCAAACACCTAGAATTTTTTAAGAGAATGGGGAGGATTGAACACTGATTATTTATTTATTTACTTGGTGGTTTTACGTAGAAATTAGAACCGCGAACATATAGTTTTTTCTATAAGAACTATGTACCTAAATCATATTAAGACAAAAGCACTTACGCTGTTTGGCTTTATCCATATTTAAGAAAGTTTGTGCGGAATTTGAGCTCGATGGCGCAGTGGTTAACGCACCAGGTCTGCAAGTGCTGAGGTTAAGCAACTTTCGCAAAGGCCGGTCATCGGATGGGTGACCAAAAAGTTATCATCTCGAGCTTCTCCGTGCTTCGGAAGGCACGTTAAGCCGTTGGTCCCGGCTGCATTAGCAGTCGTTAACAACCACCAATCCGCACTGGGCCCACGTGGTGGTTTATGGCCCGTTCTCCCTATCCATCGATAGGGAAGGCTCGTGCTCCTGCAGTGGTGACATAAAATGAGGATGATGATGATGATGTCCGGAGTTCACCAATGCTACTTACGCACTTTTGAACTATCCCCGACGATATAGACCTTCTCACGGACATATCGACGGTCAGAAACTCAATTGGCGTAAGGGACATAGGGCTAAAAAAAAGTTATTGCACCATACTACTCAACATTTTCTCCTCTATCATTCTGTATATTTAATTTTTAGCAATCTCTTTAAAAAGGTCCCTTACACCACGCAATATTTTGATGATAATCTTCAACGTTGTGTCATAAAGTACACTTAATTCAAATACATTTTTTTTTAGCCCTATGTCCCTTACGCCAATTGAGTTTCTGACCGTCGATATGGTTAAGAAACTTTATTTCTCATAAGAATACATAAGATTCACTTACTGAGAAAGATACATTACGTTTTATCACTATTAATTTTTAGCACAATGAACGCACGCACTGAGAAGAAAACAAAATTGACAATTTTATTTAAGGTAGGTAGTTTGCATCTATGTGCGATTGCGGCCGTACCACCAACTACAGGGTATCATAGCGCGGGCGCAGAAACATGGATGTACGAAGCAACTTAAATGTAGATGTGGCATTGACAGCGTACTAATGTAATATAATATAATTTGTTTCATTGTTTATTTTATTTTATTAGATTGTGTTTATTTCTTTTTTTGAATCATGAAATCTCAAAACAGCTTACAACAGTCCGAGCGTAGCAGTATAAAGCTTACCTTCTGCAGTGTCCTTATTATGTGACGCCTCGCAGACGTACGTATGAGTGTGGAATAAATCAAGTTATGTTATCAAGCTAAACTTTCCCTCTTATTCGCATTTAATTTTTTATTAGTGCAATTTATAAGGAGAACAAAAGATAGTTTTTCATTGGTTGATGTAGCCTTATTCGGTGGAGCTTTCTCTATTATTTTGTTAAACCTTCATTATTAAACTGCCTCTGTGGTCTAGAATTCATACCACCGGTCACAAATCCAGAGGTCCAGGGTTCTTATCGAGGTCTGTCGCCAAAACAACAATGTTTGTACAGTGCATCGACAAACTGCTATTCGGACCTTATTCTTTGTAATCTTAACCTTATTCTCTATTTATTTGTAGTAAGGCACTAATTGATCGAAGAATTATGACTATAAATAGTTATATTTATAATGTTAGGGTAGACGCCGATTCTTTGACGATATGTCAAGTCGTCAATAGACTGAAAGGTGTACAAATGTACAATTTATTTGTCGTAGTGATTAATTGAGTTTATGTCTAAGAAAATAGACGATTATGTTATTGAAATTAATTTGACGTAAGTCTGAATAGAATTTGAATGAGTCACGCGTTCGTTCTGATATAATTTATCAAATGTCTTCATTTTGTTTGCCTTGAGTTTATGCTGAGTGCGCACGAACGTATAGTTCTTATTCGTAACTTGTTTATTTAAAATGTTGTTGTATCTGATCTAAAAAAGTGATCTATTTCTTAGTAAGTAGTATTAGCATTTTTAAACACAATGACAACTAATAACAATTATGTCAAATTATAACAATTGTGACCACCAAAGTAAGAGACGTATGGTGAGATTTGGGGGAGACCTTTGCCCAGTAGTGGAACGAAAATGGGTAAAAAAAATAACAATTTGAAATCATTGTCAAGTGGGAAGGCCCACACCCAGAGGGCGCTGATTCATTTTCCATAGGAGGTAGATATTGTACTAAGTTGTATTGGTGTAGGGTTTGTAAGTCCGCTTGGCTAGCTTCAGCCTTATTTCAATCCGTACCGCACCGTCCGTAAGCTGCGTACCGTCAGATAGAAGTGAGATAGCCAGTTCTTCAGTGATTGAGGATACCAGGTGAACTGCGCTTTCATTACCGGCTTTAAGTCACTCATTATCAGGTAAGAGTATTAAAAGAATAATCAAATATAAAATTATTTTTTAACAAAAGTATTGCTTAAGACGAGCTCAGAATTTCAACCATAACTTATAATTTAGTTGAATTTTGTGTCAAAACTAATAAAATAAAAATTAGGCTACCAATTTTCTGTGGTATCCTAAAGTCGGAATTGTTTGTGACAGTTCGTAAAGCATTCGTTCTGGTTCGGTAGAGGATTTTATTAAATATTGAACGAAAAAATTGTTCATTATTCAAGAAAACCACAAACATTACATTTTATATACATATATTAGATTAAGTTTAGAACTTATACCCAACTATGATACTTCAAATATTTATGTTTTTTGTCACAGTCAAATATTTATTTATAATCGTTTACACCAAGCCATATAAATGTTAAAGTTATGTTTTTCTTTTGCTGCTTTTGCTTTGTTAAATAATTAAAAGCCTTTGTTACTTTTATTTTATGTTTTAATACGTCTTAAAACTCAAATACTCATTCATTGCGTTCTTGCAGAGTTAATTAAAATGTACATTTCAAGGTTTTCAGCGTATGCTTTTGCGTATGAGTTTTCTTAAACTTTCTTGGAAGTTGGATCATTATTTTGACAACCTTCTTCGTGTTACATCGAAATTACTATACTGCGCGACTAGCAGCCTGCAAATTAAGTATAAACATTCTAATGTGTCGTGTTTAGCAGGTCGAATAAATTACTACAACCACAAACTCATGCCTGTCGTGTTAAATAAAAATAAAATGGAACGTTATATTCTAAGAATCGAACAAAATGTTTATTCTGAAACATGACAACAATTAACAGAGCAATAATGAAATTTTAAATTGTCTAATCTGTTTTGAGACTTGTGACACACTATTGCGAGCGATATTTAAAAATATATGTTATTTTTCCAATATATTTATTATTTTTATTCAGCCCTTCACTGGTTTTCAAGATGCATGTCTGGGCGTTTATCGGCGTGCTAACATGCGCCTGCGCCGTGAACTCGCTCTGTCCCGCAGACGCGGTGGGGCGGCTCCCTTTCGTACTGGAATATGCTGTTTGGCGCGGATGGCAGCAAGCGCTCATATACGCTCCAGAACTCGAAAAAGGTTTGTGCCATAAAGCATTCAGTTGATAATTGCACAATTCACCATCAGGCTAATGAACATCGTTAAAGTAAACAGTCCACAGGACTAAGTATACATCTAATCGATTTTCGGTTGAACGTCATTGGAGAAATGTTTTTCTATGAAAAGTGTTTCTATATGGCGTTGAAAAGATATCTTATTATTGTCCTGTTCTTCTTAACGAATTTGATATAATTATATTTTTTTCTATTATTCTTTATTTATGGTTTTGTTGATTGGCTTTGTGGTTTGTGTTTGTTACATTGTCACTCGAAATACATTATTAAATGATAAAATTCATTGTAATAAATTCACTTTCACCTGCTTTCTGACGTATATTTAAAATAATTTTCTAATGAAACATTGCTTAGTAACGTTCATCTGTTTCTAAGATAAGAAAGCTATTTAGTAGAGCCCACAAGATGATCGAATCGAGCCGAGGGTTGTAGCCTTTAGTGGCGCCCTTGGGGTTTCTACTCAGGGGGACTAATTTAGAATCTCACTAGTGTTCTCAAAATAAAAGTTACATTTAATACACCATGGAATTTAATATTTTTTGATCAATTCACAATTTGATTTTTAAGGCAAATATTTTTCGAGAAGTATCGGTGACAAACATAAGTTGCCCGTTCACTTAACGACCATAGGCAGACAAAAGTAAAAAAATAAAAAAAATAAGAAATAAGAGTGCGTATTAGTGCGTTTATAAAACAACCTTTTGATGATAATGCCTTTAAAAATCTCGATATGACTATACTTTATGTTAGGTAATACTTAAGGAAGAATATCTCCCCCTACCCCCCCCTCAAAATTAATTTGACAGTCAACATTACGCACTTATAAAAATATATTGAAATGACAAAAGTCTTACCAATAACTTTCCAAGTTATTCAGTCAATTTAGGATATTTCCATAATCTGTAGGTCTACACTTTCCGACAGAATGTTTTCCGAATGAAAATAGATAAGCATACATTACATTTGAAAAGGTTTTTCCTATGATTCTGAATGAGGGTACTGGTACAATAAACCACGCTAAGTTAAGTTAATCTAACTTCGAATCGGAAATAGAGCAACCCACTTATAGTCTCTAATCGGAAAACATTCCTTACTCATAAGAGATTACGAAAATATCACTGTAATTGCTTGTGCCAGTTTTATTGAGGGCGATGAATAAAATCTCATTTTCTTTAGCATGTTTGCGTTTCGTTCACGCCGATGAATACCCAGGGGATAGCTCTTAATAAATTAAGTTCCTACTAGTGGAGGTACACACCTTTTCAAACTAAATTAACAAATAAAGTAAACAGATTCATTGAGAAAATTTCATCTATCAATATTGTTTAAAAACATATTTTATATAATTATTGTTTTTTATTCTTTGACGTGAAAGTGCTTGGCTTTCATCTCACCCGGTAAGTAAACGTGAAAACGCACTTCACCCAGAATCCTACACTACTAAGAGACCGTCTATCTTATCTTCTTTTTTCGTCGTCAACTCGACCAAAAGTAAAACCTGAGGTAATTATGTACAGTTAACTATAAAAGTATTTGTTAATTTACTAAACTTTAAATAGTTCGATGCATCGGTGGCCGAATGGCAAGCGCTAGGCTTATTATTATTTACTAGTGGTCGCCCAGTGGTCGAAATTCGACCGTAATTTTATTAAGGCTGCATGGATTGTATCCTAAGCAATAAAAAATTAAAAAGGTTGAAATAAGTAAGTTAGTTGTGTAATGTTTGTTTTATAGATTTAATGTACTTTTTATGCATAATTAAAAAAAAATAACATTCTGTAATACTTCTCTATAGAAATTATAAGTGTGCAATATTTCGTACTCCTTCGTCCGCGCAATTTTCGTAAAAAGGGGTCAAAGTTTTTGCTTCACGTATTAATATATAGATATTATGTATAGGAAAACAAATGAAACGTTTTGTAAACTTGTACAAAATATGAGCTCAAGCGCGGGAATACCAGACACAATAGAATTTTAATTGTTATCGGCCACCTGGGGGCCAACCGCCTAACTCTCTCGCTTTCGATCGCTTTGAATGCGAGGCGAGGAGGAGGCGTCATCTTGTTATTTCGAAAGTTATATGAAAGCAATATCGAAAGCTATAGGCTATAGCTTTCGATATTATTCTGTACTATATTTCGATATTATATTAGTAGATGACGCGCATATTTTCAAATGGTGCCAACTAGACTCCGAGTTGACGACAAAGTCGACAAACTTCGATTTAAACATTAAACATTTCTTACTCCTGTTTCCGTTCGATTCTGTCTCGATTCTGTTTACAAAACAATCTTTCGGACACGGAAATCGATGCAATCGGAGCATTAGCCCGTAAACGATTCTATTCATAGGCTAATTTAGGAATTTTCTCCCTAACTTTCCTTGAGCCTTTTTTATGTTTTCACAATGCCAATATTTAGAGAACGTACGTTCACGGCATAATTTTAAATTAAATAAGTAAATATAAATATGTTGGAACAACTTCTTAGTATAAACAAGACATACCTTATCCTATAGGCGGAGATCAGTTCACTTTTCACTGCATAAAAGTTCCAATTTAAAAATGCCAATATATTAAAATTCAGGCGATTCCACGTTCATCACAAAACGCTGGCATGTGGACAGTTGGACACTATGTCAAATGTGATGTAGATGCTTATTTCCGCGTTTTAGTTATTGTTTACGATACGTGCTGAATGCGAGGTCTAAGCCGTAATGTCATATGTTTTCGGCACGTATCTGTGAGTGTCTCTGATCGAACGTATAGTGCAACAAACATTTTCAGCGAAACGATTTGATCATTGATGATTAATTTTGATGTTGTAATATTTCCCTGAGGGGCTCGATGGCGCGGTGATTAATGTGCCTGGTCTGCGACTTTCGCAAAGACTGGTTATCCGATGGGTTACCAAACATTTATCATCTTGAGCTGCCTCGAGCTTCGGAAAGCATGTGAAGCCGTTGGTCCCGGCTGCATTAGCAGTTGTTAACGACCACCAATCAACACTGGGCCCACGTGGTGTTTTATGGCCCCCTCCCTATCAATTTGTAGGGAAGGCTCGTGCCCCAACATTGGGGATATAAAGTGAGCTGGTCATGAATATTTCGCCATTGGGTTCCATGTGATGGACAACTGGGACGTGGCCGGCCAAAGCGGAGTGGCGATACGACTTCACTAATTGGCCGACTTCACTAACTGGCCGGGATTCATTCTACTATGCCGGGATGGTATGAGGTGACGGGCGGCCTTTGCCTGGGCAAAACACAGCTGGCTGTGAGACACATTGATTGGCATTAGGCTACTTGACAAACAACACTTTATGACCTAACGTTGTACATATAGGCTTACTACAGCTTAAAAATTTTAAGTTATGTGTATTTAAAAACGATATGTTATCGTTACGATGAATCATAAGGAGATTGTAACGATGATGTAACATTTCAGTTTAATTGTGCAGCTAAGTAGAAGCATAAATAATTTGTTGATCGGCACTTTCCTCGCTATTCAGTGCTTGCGATCTCATATTTAAAAGGAATATAAAGCAAACTTAAAACCGATATTAGTATTTTGCCTCTCTCACACAATATTCAACTTTTGAAAGGGTTATTTAAATTATTAACGTTTCCTATGCTATCCTTTGATTTTTTTATTCCGTGTTGTTAACAAATAGATGCATATTATTTTAATTTTTGGTTTGCACTTGATCATTAGACTATTAATATTTATTTAAATAATTGATCGATTCGATTGCGTATTATGTAATATTATTGGTATTTGGATAATTATTATTGACCAAGTTGGCACAAACTTTGATCCTTATATCAATTACTTACCAGTATCGTTAAATACATCAATTTATAAAAAAACATTAATTTTTAGCGAAATAATTTTTATTAGCTCCAGAATCGTTATGTAATTTGTGACATACAAATAAGTAAAGTAAGGTAAATACTGTCTGTCTGTACTGTCTATATACTGTCCCACTGCTGGGCAAAGGCCTCCACTGATATCTAATCATCACTACAATTAAATGCGGGTTGGACAAACCCGGGATATGCATCGAAAAATCCGAAACACACTTTGCTCGCCTTGGGAATTAACATTTATGAAATATTAATGTTTATTTGAACATACAAATAAACATTAATATTTCTTAATTATATTAGTGTCTAAAAGTATATAGAAATGTAAATATTAGGTCCATACCTATGAAATTGGTGTTTTTTATGAAGATTTTTTATAAAATTCTATTTTTCATACTAACGTTTTTTCAATTTTCTTAGCATCTACTTAGGTTAATACTAAAAAAAATGCAGGGCAGTGTGTTTGTTTCACTACCTAAATATAGCAGACCCTAAAAAGAAAAAAAAAACAAGTACCTTCTAAGCTACAATGAAACAAAAGGTCAATTCCGCTAACAAAAAAAGAAATCAATTTAATAAAATATTTGGACAATAAAGACCCAAAATCAAAAATCATTGTTATCACTGAAGCCTAACTAATATAGTCTTAATTAAATCTGTATGATAATATTAACAACCGGTATTGAATTTTAGAAGTAATACACCTATTAATGAGTGAGAAAAAAACACCAATTTCATAGGTAAGGACATATATTGATATGTTTGAAAAATACTTAGTTTCTGGATCAAACATTCTTTTGTTTATTCTTTCAAATCCTACTTTGTATATGATATGACTACCCTTATAAGGACACAGGTGGCACTTTCTTGAGTAAATGTGTTACATTTTATAACAAACTTCCATAAAAGGTCTAAGAAATGTCTTGACAATGTAAGAAAATCCATAAACCAAAGTTATTATATATGAGGGATTTTGTTAATGACCAAAACATTATGGGCATTTACTCTTTAAAGCTTTCTCCTTCTTTAATAGAAAAGGTTTCCAACAGGGTTTACAAACTACTAAGTTTAAGTATCCTGGCACACTATGACAATGTACTTTAAGCATACTTGTATGTACAGTTTTACATACACAACAAAACAACAACTTTTTATTTTATTTTACCCAACTTCAGTACCTTTTATTGTTGTAACATCAAACTGGAGAAAGAAATAGCCCTTAGATTTGTCCTTCAATAACAACCTTGTATAAAATTAATTTTGTTTACTTTTTAAATAATGATACTGTATAAATTGAACGTTAGTATATTATGTCTGAGGAGGATGGCGCGCTCGGTATGCGATTGCTGAAGTTAAGCAACTTACGCAAACGGCCGGTCATCGGATAGGTGACCAAAAATGTATGATCTCGAGCTCCTCCGCGCTTGGGATGGCTCGTAAAGCCGTTGGTCCCCGGTCCTGCATAAGCAGTCGTTACCAACCACAAATCTGCGTGGTGGTTTATGGCCCGTTTTTAATGTGATATTTCCATCCATAGAGTCGTGCTCCAGCAGGCAGTAGGGACACAAAATGAGATGTTTATGTTATATTATGTCCGTTACTCGAGAAAAGGGCACAATGATCATATATGTTTTACTATGATTATTTACGCAAATTTTATTGCGAACAAATTATAAATTGAAAAAAGACAAAGTGTTGAAAAAATTCCACGAGCGTGATTCGAACCCGCACCCCATGACATGCCGCGTCACATGCATTACCAACTATGCTATCGTGGCTCGCTATGCTATCGTGGCTCAATCCAACTCGCCGAAATTAATCAACACTATCTACTCTTACTCTGTAAGCCAAAGGAGCCCTATTCAATGTCGACAACTACGTCATCAACATATTGAAATATCAATTAGGCGCTGCGCAAACGTAGACACTTTTTGTTACCGACACGGCACACCATATAAGGAAATCGAGTTGCTGTGTCCGGTGGCAGTAGGTATACAGCATTTTCTGCGATCCCATATACCTAGTTTGTATTAACTGGCGATAACTAAGTCCAGTCCACTTTATTGTGTATTTCATTAAAATTTTCAAGTTTTTATGAAAAATGATTTTTTACCTTTTTAATAATGTTACTTTTAATTGTTGACTTTATAGGTTGTCATTGGGCTACAGTGCGACTAGCCAAGTGTATGAGTGTGAACGGTATCGCTACGTCACTAGACTCTACGAAGAGCCCTTTGCTGCACTCGCGTCTCGGCGTTCTCATATTTACGTCAAGGCTCAATCAGAATGCCTCTGAAATGGTTGTCAAGTTTTTGAAGAAGGTACGTTTTCAATACAATAGGCTAGGTATCTGATGTAAATTTGCTAACTTATCTATACTAATATTATAAAGAGGAAACCTTTGTATTTTTGTATGTATGTATGTATGTATGTATATATGTATGTAGGTATGTAGGTATGTATGTATGTATGTATGTATGTATGTTTGCAACGAATAAACTCAAAAACTACTGGACCGATTTAAAAAATTCTTTCACCATTGGAATGCTATATTAGCGCAGAGTAACATCCTTTTATGATACGACATTTTCTAATATTTAGACACTGTAAGGGAGTCAGAAATGCCCTTGCTGAGTTTCTTGCCAGTTATTCTCAGTACAAAGTCTCCCTATGTAGACTTATTACGAACCGATGGCATAGTGACATTTATAAGAGCTAGGTACTTGTAGCCTAAACTGAATAAATGGTTTTTAACTTTGAATTTTGAATAAGTATTCACTTATTTGAAACACTGTGTTTTCAAAAACAATTTGAAATAGTAAAGTTAGTTGCTTTACACAGCACTTGGTATACTACTCACCTATGGTAAGTGGCGAGAGAGCCAAAGACGAAAGCGCACTTAATGCGGAAACCTATAACACTAAAAAACTAGCAACGAGAATCTCGGAATGACTGAATACAACAAAGTCGCCTACATTGTTGTTATGGCGATAGATAACTTAGATAAGATTGTGACAGCTGACTAAGAAGACTAAGAGCAAACCCTACTACAAACCAAAACGTGTAGTTACAAAAACACAAATGTTGAAAAAATTTCCACGAGCAGGATTTGAACCTGCACCCTTCTGACATACCGGGTCAGGTGCAAGAAAAACAAAAACATAATCCGTGTAGAATAAGGTACCCTGGTGGGAATTGAACTTGGAACATCTGGGTCTAAGACTGGTGGTTCAACCACTATGAGGGGAACCACAAAAAGGAATGGATTGATGGATAGATGATGATGGATGAATGGATCTTGGATATCGTAAGCTGGTAAGGTGCTGTAACTTCGTGTGATAGGGCTTATTAACTTACTTACTTGTTTTAAATTATGATCTGTATATTATTTCTGTATTTGTTACCTACTGTTATGTGTTTTTTTCTTTCTTACTTAAAAAAATAAATCAGGATGATATGACAAAGAGATACGATAACAGAAAAGAAAGCATAAGTTTTAGGTTATTTAAACTGCAAAAATAAGTGTGATAGTAAAATAGTATTACTGTTTCAGCAAAACGAATTGGGAATGAATACTGCATCATACGACTGGCTAATATCAGCTCGGTCGGACATTGATTTTCATTACATAAATGGTGTACTAAATCGTACAGCGGTAAGATTTGATCAGAACATAGTAGTCTCCTACCCCTCCATGCGCCACAGTTTTAATACAAAAAATGGATTGTGTAGAAATAATTTTGTTTATCAAACAAACAATTTAATCAGACTATCGGATAACCGAAGGAATGTCTACTACGAAGGAGAGAATCGCTGTCATTTCAATAAATCTTGCACAAAATCTGTGTATGAAAGAAACTATTACAGAGCCTCGAACAGACTCCGAAATCTCACAAGGAATAACACTTTCAAGAGGTCGGGAAAAATATTGAAGCTGTTTCAATCCGGCATGTTTTATAATGTTTCGAGGTTATTTGAGATGACGAACATCAGCAGATTTTCACTGAGAAAACAATTTTCCGTTTGGCATCGAGACAAATTTGCGGACATTAACAGAGGCGGCGTACATGTTGTGCAGTATTTCAAAGTGCGGAGTAACAGCACTTTGTACGCTAACTATTTGGGTGAGTGTTTGTGATTGCGCTTTTTGTTACTATTAAGAGTCACGTGAATGAGAAAATGAGCATACGGCACCCCTAATGGAAAGTGGTAACCGAAGTTCGTTTACCCTTGCAACGTCAAGGGTATCACCAGAGGTCGGAATTAGGTAGAGTTATTTATGTACATAAAGTGGATATGCCTCAATCATCAATCCCAAGATTTTTTTTAAAAAGCAGAAAAATCCCGTGATTTATTAAATAAAATAAAAATTACTTTTACACAATTCAAACCACTGCACAAGCGACGTTGCCAAATTTTCATAAGTAATGTCGGAAGCGAACACTTCAAATCTTAGTGGTACATACTTTGAATGAATCGGACAAGGGAAATGATTTTGATGGGCCGTTTGAATAAAGGCGATGTATAAGTGTGAGAATTTGCTTAAGACTATTAATAATTTGTATTGTGAATTAATGTAAATACTAATAAAAATTGTATGTTAATTTTCTTTCTTTTATTTGTCTTATCTATCTCTGTGGTTTTTATTATTATTTATTTGTAATATTGTTGGTCACACGGGATTATCCATAAATAACTCAAATAAACCTAATTCCGACCTGTGGGTATCACGTGTGTTGCTATCTCATTTATTCTAGCCAGCATTCGGAAAAGGTAAAAAGGAGAGACATCAAAAAGAAAAAAAATTCACAGATTTCGCAGTCTCCGCAAGAATCGGAGCATTGAAAATGAATACAACAATTTACGAAAAAAAAAAACATTTTATTTTAACAATTCTAACTTTAATGCACCTCGCGCCTACATCCGCATTTTAACACCATTACCATGACGATCAATAATCAAAGAAGCTACATCACTTTTTATATACGGATATAAGTACCCTTTTTTTCTACAATACCAAATCCAAAGAGACCACCTACAGGTCACAATTATTAACCGATTTAAAAAAAATTTCGCCATTTTGTAGCTAAACTAATATCCTAGGACCCTTTTTTTCATGTTTTCATAAGTCAGTTTTTTTTAATATTTAAAATTTAGTATACAAAACCCTCCAAAAAACCCGATTTTTTTACATTTATCAAAATTCCAAAAAAAGTTTCGAGCCGATTTTCAAAATTCAAACGCTCACACATGTCTCGATAGATTTCTCAACTCTTGGTACTATTTTCATCTCGATTCTCCCAAAATCCTCGGAGCTATGGCTAAAAATACGTCTCAGGCGATTTGCATTTGATAACCATTTTCAATGGTAAAATATACCTACGCCTTAAAAATAACCCACCATATAGAATATTACCTTAAAATATTATTTGGCGTTTAGTAATAAAGGCCTCTTCATTTTTCTTTTAGAGGTCAATTGCCCGGCAACTCTGCAAAATATCTTGCAGAAAGAATGAAGTACCTACTACTTCATTTTTTCTCTTAAAATCGTTGGTCCGAAAATCACTATCCATAATATGTTTATCATAAACGTCATTTACCATCGCCATCGGCTCGTAATCGACACACGTACATTTATATAAATATACCTAACCCACTCTAAATATTCTAGGATTATTTACCCTTTAAAAAAATGTATATTTACTGTTTTATTCTTCGATCATCTATTAGTAAACCATTTTGTGGACTAGATATTCTACAAAACTAGATAGTCGGGATGTATAAACTAGAAAAGAAAAAATAAATATGCGTATATTTGTGTTTTCCTTTTCTAGTTCATACATCCCGGTAGAGAAATCAACAATGAATCACACTAATATTATAAATGCGAAAGTTTGTGTGCACGCTGCAACGGATGGATGGATTTGGATGAAATTCGGCATACAGATAGTTTATAACCTGGATTAACACATAGGATAGTTTTTATCCCGAAATTCCCACGGGAATGAATGGAAACCGTCAAAGCGGTGCGAAGTCCGCCGGGTCCACTAGTGTGGATATAATAATCTGATCTGTGGTAGTGGCTAATAGCATGTCTAATATTATCATCATCATTTGCTACGAATTTCTAGGTCATTGGGATAGAGATCAATCAATGTCGGGGGTAAACGAACCATACCCGGTTGATGCGAGGAATTTCCTGGGCGAGGAATTGGTGGTTGGAAGGTGCAACTTCACTGGACACGGAACCCCATCCCTGGATGACGAGGGCCCGTCAGCGCCGGCTCTCCTTGACGACATCTTACATTTTCTCACCATCAAGCTGAATACCACGTAAGTTGTTTCAGGAGTTTCAGAGAAAAGTCGGTGTATGAAGCGTCGTAGGTGGTCGTAGGTAGCCAATCGGCAAGCTCGGGTTGAAGGCGAGAAAATATACAGAACTTATTGTTTTGTTTTTTACTCGCAATAATATTTGCGTAAAATTATATGTAAATCTATATATTAATACGTGAAGCAAAAACATTGTACCCGTTTTTACGATAATTGCGCGGACGGAGTAGTATGAAATTTCGCACACTTATAGTTTATATAGAGAAAGTTATCCAAATGTTAATATTTTTTTTAAATTATGCATAAAAAATACATTAAATCAACAAAAACAACATTACACACACACACACACACATGTATTTGACACACACGTATTGTTTAATACGGCCGACGACATCTGTCAATGCCATGTGCCAATCCAAACTCACATTCTATCTTTTTTAATTTTTCATTGCTTGCTTGATACAATTCGTGCAGCTTAATAAAATTACGGTCGAATTTCGACCACTGGGCGACCACTAGTAATCATAAATACGGAACTTATTTCAATCCTTATGTTTATTTTTTTACCTGTACAGTCATGAGCATTCACATGCAAACAAAGTAACTCTTGATACAGTGAAGAGCTGACTGTTGATGAGAGTGTTTACATACATGTTAATGCTTGTGACTGTATATTCTTCGACGAGTGATAGCAACATTTTTAGTGCCTTACAAATAAACAAAGAATAAGGTCCGAATAGATATTCCGTGTTTTGTTCCTGTCATGTAAACGTCATTTCAAATTAGAGTAAAAGAGACAAAACACGATATAACTATTCGGACCTTATTCTTTGTTTATTTGTAAGGCACTTAATGTTTTACAAAAAGGTTACTATATTTCAAAGACTTTGTAATTTATTTTTGGCTCCTTACACTCCTAAAATACTTTTATCGACGATCACAACTACACAAGCTGATGGTAGAAAATGCAAAGGTGGTTGGCACAGGTCCGTGAACCGGTATTACAGCAAGCTCGGCTTCCGCACGTACGAAGGCTCTTGGACCGGCCTGCTGGGGGCGCTGATGGACCAGACCGTGGACTTGGCGCTGGAGCCAGTCACCGCACACCCAGCCCGACACCAGGACATGGAGTTCATTTTTCCTATAGCTGAAACCATGTAAGTAGCTGTCTGCAATCAGAAACATTCTACAGCTTTGTTACTGACATGAACTAAAAAAGTAATAGTCGTCGATGAGAACCCTGATCCGCAGATAGTGTACTATATTATAAAACACTAGCTGACCCGGCGGACTTCGTACCGCTTTGACAGTTTCCATCATTGAGTTATATCAATGGTTTCCATGACAACAAAACAAACAAATGGTTTTGTATTGGATTTGGATGATATTGCCTTTGTTACTCAGCGTATGTAGCATTCTAATGGTGAAAGAATTTTTTAAATTGGTCCAGTAGTTTTTGAGTTTATTCGTAGCAAACATACATACGTATACATATTACGTTTAAGCATACATACAAAAATACAAAGGTTTCCTCTTTATAATATTAGTATAGATAAACATAACAAACAAGGCCTCAAGCGAAAAAAATTTAAAACGCAATAAAATTTGCGTTAAAAATTATTTGAACAAATATAAAACGTCTCAAACTTGTAATGTGTCGGTATAGTCGGGAGACCGAATTCAATAAAAGTATGGAAAAAAAAATATGAAAAAATCAGGTCATCGGCACACCATTTTTGATGATTTTAAATAGCAGAATAGAGTCCCAGGGTGTATACATACATTCATCTTCAATCATACATGAGAGTACAGTCACGAGCATTAACATGTAAAAGTGATTAAATGAATATGAATATAAATATGAATGTAACTCTTAATACAATGGAATAACAGTCAAAACTAGATATCACGTTAATGAGTATATAATATTTGCAAATATTATATAGTCTCGTAAAAATATACCCACATACACTCTTATACCAAGAATAATAAAGTTCACGGATTTAATACAACGCACAAGAATAAATCAGCTCCTCCGAAGTTCAGATTCAGCAAAACTATTATTATGCCTTTATAGGCAATTCTATTCGTTTTTATAACAAATACCTGACAACATTGTGATATATTACGCACCGCAACGCAGTGGCGTTGTTGACAGAAACTTAATTCAAAATCTCTCGATTCGATCCGAACTCCTCGGTGATTCTAATAGGGGTGGAAAAATACTTGCCTGTCTGGATAAATACTTGTCCAGGATGCCTAGTGTGAGTTTTGTTTACTATCCGTATTCATTCGATTACGTTTACGATAACGATAATATGGCATTGAAGCATTGCCTCCTGTCGGCATACGAGAAGAGTTAACATTATGTCATACAAATTCTCGTTTTCGTTAACGTGATCGAATTGCGAATGAAACTCGCACTTGGCACCCTGTTGTGTGAAGATGTTTCGATCATACGGCTGGAACCCTTTAAGTTTCTCCTCATTTTAAGATAACTATAGCTTATGTTACGGACTAATTTCGTGTGGAAATAAGTCACGTATGCTCATTGACTTAAATATTGTATCTATATCGGCGGTGGAAAGGGCAAACTGCTCAAGTCCAAAGGGCATTCTTAGAAAATGAATTTATTCATTCATTAATTTCCAACCAATTGATATTTGGCGCTTTAGCAGTTTTATACCTTTTCACCGACGATTTCGATATTATCGGGTATAGAATTGTAGGTAATAAAATTGTATCCATAATAAATTATTACATAGTAATTTAGTAGAAAAAAATAGTGAATAAAATCAAATTAAAAGGAAGCCTCCTGAGTTTCTAGCCAGCTTCTCGGTTGAAGGCTACCAAATCCAATATAACAGCAATTTTAGTGGCACTGCGGTGTATCGACTACCAAGAGTAGGCTACTCGGTAAGTTAGCCAATTAATCGGTCGTTGAGGATTCCGAGTAAAGTTCGCTTTTACTTTGAGTTTACTGTACTAGCTAATCAACAAATAAGGTGAAGGTCAAGTGTTTCCTCATCATTGTAGTAAAAAAGATATCTCTTACCTATGTGACCAGTCCAGTGATCGTAAGAAGGGGGCTAATTTACCTAAAGACTATGGGTTTGACATGGGACTTGTCATGACAAGACTATGGATTGCTTTTTAGCAACCCATTGTCTTGGTTTTCCACGAATTATTTTTATCGAACTACGGAATAGTTTTACCTCTTCGTATAGATTAAGTACACAATATTACTCTTATTGCTATATTCTAGCAATTCCAACGTCCGCAAATTATATTATTTTGTGACGCTTATAGGCTTATAAAGAACATAGGTTATGTCTGCTTTCAGGAGTAACATATACATTCGTCAACAAGAGACGTCAACAGTGCGCGACATATTCATGGCACCGTTTAGCGCTCAGCTGGTGGCGTGTGTAGTGGCTATAGCGTTACTGGCCGCATCAGCTGTGGTCCTCATCAGTAGACTGGCTCCTGGCGTTCGACGTAGAGCTCGGCCTATAGAATATACGGAGGCGTTGATTTGGTCCACAGGGATTTTGTGTCAGCAAGGCAAGCGTTTCCTTTTTTTTTCGTTATATTTTTTTAAATTTCGTTGTTTTTCATTTTATTAATAAAATGTATTCAGGTGGGCCTCGGACCCCTCCCAACACAGCAGCGAGCGTGCTCCTCATCGTATGCCTTCTATTCGCCGTGGTGACGTACAATGCGTACGCGGCGTTCATAACCTCAGTGCTGTCGGTGCGAGTTGCTAGCTTGGACACCGTTGCAGCGGTGTTGCATTCACCAGAATTCGAAATCGGATACATTAGGAACGGGGCTGATCAAATGTACCTCATGGTGAGTATTTCGTTTTACCAGAAAATAAGAAGACTACAGAAGTTAAGCCTCATTACCCGAGGTCGGAATTAGGTAGAATTATTTATGTACTTACGATGACTTCATAAAGCGAAAGAATAAAGTGGATATGCCTCAAATCCCGAGATTAATTTTTTACCTAAATTTTATCCTCACGAGTCTAGGCCAGAAGCAAAAGTATTTTCGTATTTATAAAAAAGGCGAAGTATAAGTATGAGAATTTGCTTGAGATTATAAATAATTTGTATTGTGAATAAATGTAAATACTAATAAAAATTGTATGTTAATTATCTTTGTCTTATTTGTCTTATCTATCTCTGAGGTTCTTATTATTATTTATTTGTAATATTGTTGGTCACACGGGATTGTCCATTAGAAATCCCGGGAAGATATTAATATCAACATTTCGATGCAAGTACATAAATAACTCTACCTAATTCCGACCTCTGCTCATTACAAATGCGTTCGAGCATCGGAACAGCTCGAAACAGTCAGAGCGCAGCTGTTGCGAGATTCCATGTCCTTGACAGGTTGCCTAGGTGGGCGGTGCGGTGCTCTAGCGCGTTAGTATGTAGCTTACCTTCTGTAGTCTCCTTATATTGTAGTTTAACTAAGAGGCCTCTAAGTGCCTATTGCGAATTTTATGTATCATTGGATCACGTTTACGAAATTGAAAATTTTATATGACAAATTGTTAATAACAGCTACTTAAGAATCTTAAGCACCTTACAATGTAACCCTTGATTCGAAAGCAACCTCGTTTAACGTTGTATTGCTAAGTCGAATAGACTACATGACTGCTCTAGGTATACGACAGTGTTATGATTGTATCAGGATAAGCCATAATTATTACTCATCATCACCACTTATTTTGTGTCCGCCCTGCTGGGGCATAGCCTTCTCTATGGATGGGCCATACATCACCCCGCCGGCCCAGTGTGGATTGGTGGTTGTTAACGACTGCTAATGCAACAGAGACCAATGGTTTTACGAGGCTTCCGAAGCACGGAGGAGCTCGGGATGAAACATTTCTAGTCACCCATCCGATGACCGGCCTTTGCGAAAGTTGCTTCACTTTAGCAATTGCAGACCAGGCGTGTTAACCACTGCGTCATCGAGCTTTTCTCAACCTTAAATTATTTCAACTAAGACATAAAAAGTATTGCAAATAAAATAAAAAGACATGCCGTGTTGAATGAAACACTGCTGTGGTTTATGATGGAAATAAAGTTGAATCACAATAGTTAGTTTGAAGTCACAATAGGAAACGCACCCAATCCAATTCGATTTTTAACTTTTACTGTTCTTTTGTATTCGCCTACAATACGTTTTCATGTCACACGTGTACGAGTATCGTGTATTTCATTTCATAACGTCACGTTCGTCATGTGGTAATTTTTAAACCATTCTAAATTGGATTTCCTGCAGTCACAAAAAAAAATGTAAAGTATTTTAGCAGAAAAATATGTTTCTATTGGTAGGTGGTGGTGATATACTGGTGGTAATAAAATGTATGTTTTGACTGACAACGCGTGAATTTGTAATTTGGTAAAATTGCTATAGCTCATAAACAAACGAACAGAAAACAATGTACAAATAAGCAAAGGTGGACTTATTTCTAAAATAGATCTTTTCCAGCCAACCTAAGGTAAAAGTGGAAGCACCATATTTGTTCTATTTTTATATTTATTTTCTTATGTGTATCAACAGTAACAAAACAAGAGTAGCTATGCAGTTATAAATCAGAAAACCAATGACAGATTCACATCACTAGAATTAAAATAGCAAGGAAATTTATTGAGCAAACAGAATAAATCATGTTTGTTGAGCCTACGATATAAACTGCGATCAAACCGGTATCCCTCCCTTTGGCCAAATTATCACTTCGCAAAAAACTAATCGCCTAAGTTTCATTTTCCAAGTGAACCTTATGTAACTGTAGGTACATTTTGCACATAATTCATTTGGTCCAATTATAATTTGGCAAAATTTTACTTAGTCAAGTTTTATTAACACAAATGTTAATCTATCAAATGTTTTATTTTGGAAAATATTATATTCCAAAAAAATATTTGCCAAATTGTCACTTCACATACTTAGATACTCACACACAAATTTTGCTTGAATGGGCGCCTTTGGCTTTCAAAGTAAAAAAGTAAATAGTGTTGAAATAATTTCGGCGGGCTGGTTAGAACCACAATAGCTCAAATCCTGCTCGTGGAAATTTTTTTCAACATTTGTGTTTTTTTTAGACAACCCTATATCATCGTATTCGCAATTAAATAGCGCTCATCTATACTTCTATACTAATATTATAAATATCATATTCATATGATATATATATGATGATATGATATATATGAGCGGATCACACTGTTAAGCTACTTCCGTCACATTTCTAGATGTCACGGTACTTCCGTCGAATTTCTACTAAATCACTCCCACAAATTGTATATAAAGAAGGCGAGAAGAAAGATGTTACACATCAAAATAGAATGTAGGGTTTTTTGGCGACGAAAACTCAACTATATTGAACATTTCGACACAACGATAACTAATTTTAACAAATACTAATTAGTGGTTTACGTAAATTTCTCTGGTTATAATTGGTTGGTTGGTTACAGTTGGTAGAACGCCTCGGTGCCCGAGTGGCAGAGCGCTCGGCCCGATACCCGAAGCTCTCGGGTTCGGCTCCCAGGTCGGGCCTGATGGAGGTCTTTGCCTAGCAATGGGACAATTATAGGCTGCTTATTTTACTATAGTTGGTTTATTTCGTTTTACAGTCGACAAAGGACGCCCAGTTGAACGCCTTCTACATCCGTGGCTACTCCAACACTGACAACTTGGTGACGTCAGCTGAAGAAGGCTTAGCGCGCGCTGCCAGGCAGGACTACGCCTTCTTTGCTGGCCAGCGCGCCGCGCGCTCCACCCTGCGGTATTATAGTCTTCATCTCACCAGCTCATTTTTATTTCCCCACTGCTGGGGCACGAAAGAGCACGAGACGATAAATTTTTGGTCAGCCTCAAGCCGGGTGACCAACAATGTATCATTTCGAGCTCCTCCTTGCTTCAGAATGCAGGCAAAGCCGTTGGTCCCGGCTGTATTAGCAGTCGTTAACAACCACCAATCCGCACTGAACCCGCTTGGTGGTTTATCGCCTGTTTCCTCTATCCATGCATAACGAAGGCCGTGGCCCAGTAGTAGGGACATAAAATGAGCTTATGATAGGGTTACCAGATGGAAAATTGAAAAGTCCTGAGAAAAAGTATGATTTCAATAAAAAAGGCCTGAGATTTTGTCGTAAACGAAATTTGCAACTCTATCGAAAAAAGTAACTATTTAATCTAATGTTGTTACCTACTGATATTTTACAGTTACTAGGAAAGTCTAAAATGGTAAGTAGGTAGGTACTTTATTGAAAAATAAAAAAACCTGAGATTTCCAAAATCCGGCCGCAATCCTGTCAGGAGCATAAAAATCCTGAGATCTCAGGTTAAATCCGGAGATTTGGTAACCCTAGCTGATGATGATCGAATAAAAATGAAGTGTATCGCCTTTAGGAGTTAAAGTGTATGTACGTGTAACAGGTCGTTGAGCCAAGCCCGTGGGCGCTGCGCAGTGAGGGAGTTGCCGGTGCATTCGACGCGGGCGCAGCTCGCCTTCCCTCTGCCGCATCGGTCGCCGTACGCCAGACCCACCCTTATAAGGTAGGGTAGTGGCACCAGTGCTTGACAGGAACCAGTGATCGACATATTTTTTGCCTTTAATCATTAAAAATAGGGGTCAGCAACTGATTTTAGTCTTTAATAATAAATTTTACTTTTTTATTTTTTAAATGCTAATTGCTGCACTGAAGCTGAATCAAATACTTATAAAATACAGTGAAACAATTAAACGCCTACCCGACCCAGCCAGGAATCGAACCTGGGTCTTCCGCAGGCCAGGCGGCTGTACAGGCAGTCTTATTGACGTCAAAATTGAGTATAAAAATTAATATAATAATAGACTAAAATTTAGTTTAACTAAACTACTGAATCTACCACCAGGGTTTGGGTGAGTCTTCGTCCGAGAAGAGCTGGCAAGATACTCAGATGGCTTTTTTTCATATCAATTATGAATTAGCATAGCACACTTTGGAGTTGGCAATGTCATCGTCGCTTGGAATGGCTCCTCTCTTACACACATTTCTCATTACGTCCTACAGTTTGTTACAGCTGCACAATACAGGTGCGCTGGCGCGCTTAGAAGCAGCGCTAGTGCCCGCCATGCCGGAGTGCGCGCCGCCGCTGGGCTTCGCGTCAGCCCGCGCCGTTGACGTCAGATCCGCTTTGATACTCATTGTCGTTGGACTCGTTGCGGCGACTATTATAGGTAGGCATCAGCATCATCATCATCTCAGCCAAAAGACGTCCACTGCTGGACAAAGACCTCCCCCAAGAGTCTCCACAACGAACGGTTTTGTGCTGCTCGCATCCAGCGGCTTCCCGCGACCTTCACCAGATCGTCAGTCCACCTTGTTGGAGACCTGCCCACACTGCGCTTTCCGGTACGCGGTTGCCACTCGAGCACTGTTCCGCCCCAACGGCCATCAGTCCTGCGAGCAATGTGCCCTGCACACTGCCACTTGAGCTTAGCAACTCTTCGGGCTATGTCGGTTTTCTTTGTTCTTCTGCGGATCTCCTCATTTCTGATTCGACAGAGAAACCTCGAGCATAGTCCTCTCTATGCTCTTTGAGTGACCCTTCGTTGTTCGACCGTTCGAACGTACGTTGAGCCTTCTGATAAGGCCCATAGTGAGCGACCACGTCTCAGTCTCGTATGCCATCACTGGCAACACACACTGGTCAAAGACTTTCGTCTTGAGACACTGCGGTATATCGGACAAAAATATATTTCGTAGCTTACCGAACGCTGCCCAGCCTAATTGGATTCGACGATTGACCTCTTTGCTGAAGTTGGACCTACCTAGCTGGACCGTTTGTCCCAGGTAAACATAATCGTCCACAACTTCAAGGGCAGAGTACCCAACCTTCAGAGGAGTGGGTACGACACGTGAGTTCGACATAACTTTCGTCCTCTCCATGTTCATTTTAAGACCCACTTGTTGAGAGACTCTGTTGAGGTCACCGAGCATTGTGCCGAGGTCTTCCAGGATCTCAGCCATGACCACTATATCGTCAGCAAACCGAAGGTGAGTAATGTATATGCCGTTGACGTTGATGCCGACTCCTTTCCAGTCCAGCTTGAAAACATCTTCCAGTGCAGCAGTGAACAGTTTCGGAGATATCACATCTCCCTGTCTCACTCCTCGTTGCAACTGGATAGGTTTCGAGCTCTGGTCCTGAAGACGGACTGACATTGTGGCGCTTTCATACAAACACTTCAACACGATGTACCGGTAGTCAATTTGGCACCTCTGGAAAGACTGTATGCATGGCCCATGTTTCAATCGAATCGAAGGCTTTTTCATAGTCCACAAACGCTAAGCAAAGAGGCTGGTTATACTCTTCGGTTTTCTGTATTACCTGCCGCAGCGTATGTATGTAGTCTATGGTGCTGAAGCCTTTTCGGAAACCGGCTTGTTCCATTGGCTGGAAGTCATCAAACCTGCGTGCGAGACGATTCGTTATGACTCTCGAAAACAGCTTGGAAGTGAGATGGGTCTGTAGTTCTTCAGCAGGGTTTTGTCGCCCTTTTTGAAGAACAGTACCACCATACCTTCGTGCCACGTCTCTGGCGTTCTGCCCCCTAGTACGACGGAATTAAAAAGCTTCTGAAGAGCTACGAGTACCGGTCTTCCGCCTGCTTTCAGAAGCTCGGCCGTAATTCCGTCAGCACTTGGTGCCCTGCCATTCTTGAGCTGTTTGAGAGCCATACTTAGAAAGATTAAGTCTTATTTTCTTAAAAAAAAATTGGCATACCTAGTACATTTTTTCATGAAGAGCTTGTTCTATGTAAAAATGTGTCAAATTGATCAATTTTTTAAATACTGATCGATTCTGTTTCCTTTTAGGATTATTTTATTGTATCGGAAAAAACTCGGAACAATAGCAGTTAGTCAGAAATAATTAAATAGAAAAATAAAATGCTTTCTCATAACTCATAGCGGGGCAAAATTTATCAACATACCAACATCTAATTTTAAAGAAATTCTTTGGGATCAAGTCTGTGGCTTAGACTGCCTTTGAGCTAACGAACTGATATTAAATATTATTTTCAGGTCTTGCTGAATATTCTTGGAAGAACCGAAAATATTTACGAACCGTTATTGTGGCTTTCTCGAGGCGCATTTTTCGACTTGTTCAACTGAATGATTGTATTAATGTTGATTAGAATATCTGCTGCGCAGCTTATTATATGATATAGGTTTGAGATGTAGAAGACACTTTTAATATAAAGTTGTTAAAAAAATGTAGAATATTGCCACCGTATGACGAATGAATTTTCTATATTTAACACAATACTAATAAATCACCTGTAAACGTGGATACACGGCAACAGACAATTAAAATTATGTTATGTCTGTATTTCCGGCAGCCAACAGAATATACCTACATATTCTAAAATAAAAACAAATCTGCCTCGAAGTATACATATAAGAAGTTTTTGAAGATGATCTAGGTGTATCTGCCAAGAAAACATAACTCAATGAAATTAATATCGTATATCAAAAAGTGCTCCAGACGAGTTTTAAACGTAATTCTGTTGAAGAAAAAGAAATAAATAAAAGATTACTTATATCAAACTTATTTTATTTAATAAGTTACACACCCCTTCACCCTCTCCGCAGGTAATGATCATTTGCAAGAACTTGCTTTGTGACGGCTTCGTCCAAGCAGGTCTTCACTGGTTTTTTGGATCTGTAAAGCAATGTAAAAAGTTTTATAAAGGTGTATTTTACTTTCCATAGTCGGATATTCGGATAGAAGTTGTGTAAACGTTTTTCTTAAATATTGTCTGTTTTCGCTCTAGATCTCTGTATTTTCCTTATGCATAGGGGTATTAAAATTGGCTTAATGATTAAGATTTCCATGTAGTGTCTCCTTTTTTGTCATGTAATGTAGGTATATATTTTAAATTAATGTTTTTTTCTTCTTTATTTAATTGTCGAATTTGGTCAAATTGTGTACATTGTTTGGGGTTGCATCCCAATTCAATATTTTCGATATTAATTGTTGTTATGTAATTTTGGATGTGACCTGAATGTACCTAAGTAAATAAATAAATAAAAAAGAAGATTGTATAAAAAGTTTTTGTAAAGAAGAGCAAAATGTATAAAACCTTTTCAGGCCGAATTTATTTTTAAACTCCTCGCTTATCTTGCGTAAGTAATCACTTATTCACCCCCTAATCCAGAAGCTGGTACAACTTTATAATCATTTTAAAATTGTGAAGGTATACATTTTCTTTTTTGTTTACAAAGTGGAAAATAATGTACTATAGAAGTAGAGCACGTTTATTTCTGGACAATAGAATAGTGAATAATATTATAAAATAATGTACTAAACAGTAAAAGTCAGTTTCATCCTGAGATTATCTACATCTGTATTTATTATCACCATATCAATATGTAATGAATGTTAGATTATATAGGTAATGTTCATAATCTAAGGTAATAATGTTTGCGTAGGATGTAATTTTGACATTAGGACAATGGGGAAAAAAAATAATCAGGAAAAGTAGTATCATTTTTGAAACATAGTATCCACTTGTAACTCGAAAATAGTGGATCGAGTAAATCATATCTTAAGAGTTTGACGTACAAAAGAAGTAGAAGTGTATTCTCCCTTAATTATATCAGGCAATATATATTGATAACTGTCGTAATTTACAGAAGTATCTGTATCTGATCCAATCTATGATTTTTTCATAATATTCTGTTGAGGATCATGACGATGTAACAACTGAACGCAGTTCAACGACAGTGGCTGAACTCTGAATAGCGACACAAATGCGAATAGCAATGATTGAATTCCAGATAGTCTTGAAGTTTCAAGTTAGCCTTTGAATTTTTCAACAACAGAAACTTTGTCAACGCAATAAATCTAACAAGCTTTTGACAACTTCTCGGAAAGTTATGATACTAAAGTGTTCAGAGACTTTGTTTCAAAGTGTAACCCCCCAAACAAATTTAAAATGTATCTTCGTCACAACAAGGTGATGACGTTTACTAAGGCAACATCTCTCAAAATTGCAGAGGTTTCCGGGGAATACAGTGTACGTACTAGTACGTAGTGTAATACTTCTATGAACAATATCTCATGGGAACATTCATATTGGACCATAGTAGTGGCACGGTCATAGGCTAATGATGATGTTATCTGCTTATTTTTAGCATGTAATTGTCCTCCAGGGGCCTTACTTTAAAGCTAAAGCAGAATTCCTGCAATGTATAATATTGTTATTGCAGTTGTAAAAACGTTTTAAACTTTTTAAAACGTTTTAAAAATGTTTTTAACTTCTTTACTTTACAGAGCTGATGGTAAAATCCCAGGCATGAACAATATAACATAAGGAAATCGGGCTACAGCAGTAGTATGGTTATCAGCTGATGATAATGATGAGGAGCTCGATGGCGCAGTGGATAACGCGGCCGGTCTGCGAGTGCTGAGGTGAAGCCACTTTCGCAAAGGCCAGTCATCGGATAGGTGACCAAAAATGTATCATATCGAGCTCCTCCGTGCTTCGGAAGGCACGTAAAGCCGTTGGTCCCGGCTGCATTAGCAGTCGTTAACAACCACCAATCCGCACTGGGCCCGCATAGTGGTTTATGGCCCGTTCTCCCTATCCATCCATAGGGAAGGCTCGTGCCCCCAGCAGTGGGGACATAAAAATGAGCTGATGACGATGATGATGATGATGATAATAATGATGATGAATGTACCTGGCAGCATCAGCTAGCGCCTTTTGCACGGTAGGCGTGTCGATGGTCTTCAGGTTTGTGGCGAGGCCCAACGCAGCCCACACGCGAATGAAAGCGGTTGCACAACCTGAATCTGAAACGACAATGTAGTTAGTATTACTAGTAGTAGATAGAGTAGTAGATAGTAGACAGGGGTGAAGTAGTCGAAGATTAAATTGCCTATAATTGTTCCACTGCTGGGCAAAGGTCTCCTTCATTGAAATCAAGACAAAACAAATCAAGCCCGGGCTATGCATCGAAAAATTTTAAAAAATCTTTGCCTGTCCTGGGAATGAATTCAGGCCTTCGGGTATCGGGCCGAACGCTTTGTCACTCGGTCACCGAGTCATTTTTTGGCCGACCTGGGAATTGAACCCGGGTACTTCGGGATGTAGTAAAAGTAGTTTTCGAACCTGTATTAAGCTTACCTTCTGGGTCTCCTTATTTTGAGGAAGAACCAAAAAATACCTTAGCAAGGACATTTCTTTTCTCCCTTTCTTTTACAGTATCAGAAGCATTGGACAATGCTCTTTCTAATACAGAAGGACGATTTCCCACACAAACAAATAAACCCACATACAAACTTACCATATGTTCCATACTCCCCAGATTTGTAATCATAAGGGACGAGGTAGTGGTAGTGCGGCCAGAACGACATTGACAGCAGGAACACAGAGTTGGAGTCAGGGGGGTTCCTGTAAATAATTACACAATTAATTTTCCACGATGATAGGTAATTCTAACCTAAGATCCCCTCTGGTCTTAACCTGGTGACACTAGGTTGAGCCCCCCAACCGCCTAACACTCTCGCTTTCGATCGCTTTGAAAGCGAGGGCCTAGCCTCGCTTTCTAATATAATATCGAAAGCTATAGCCTATAGCCTATAGCTTTCGATATTGCTTTCGAAATAACAAGATGACGCCTCCTCCTAGCCTCGCCTTCAAAGCGATCGAAAGCGAGAGAGTTAGGCAGTCGACCCCCAGATCACCGGGGTCTAACCCCTAAACCCCAGAGGCAGTTACTTAGGCACACCTACCGATATATCAGTAGCTTGGTCGGCTATCACTTAACGAGTTTCTCTAAAAGTTTCCATTTACGACAATACTCTATCGTGTGTTACATTATTTTTAATATTTCTAATAACTTAATAAGCTTATAATCATCCTACTCCTGGGGTCAGGCCTTTCATGGACAATATTCGGATAATATCGCAACCCGAACCCGCAAATCTGCGCCCTCGAGCTTTTCAGTACGATAGATGAGTTTTCAATGTATGAAATGTACAATTATTGAAATGTTTTGTACCTACATTTTGCTGTTGGTGTTCCAATTAGGGTTGCCAACCGTACTCTAAAATAGAGTATTGTACTCTATATCATGTACGCGTACTCTATAATCTATAACACTAATAGAGTATGCTAAAATACTCTTTTTTACACAATGTTTCATGTAATATTATGCAAACTCATTATCAGAAACAAAATAGTCTAAAAGAGCTCTTGATTCATATAAATTTAGAGTTAGAATGTTTGGACTCATGCAATTCTTTTAAAAACCATGAATAAATTGTTATGTGCTGTGTAAAAATATTAAATAAATGATGCTCTTTTTTGTAAGTCCGTACTCTTTATTTACCTCCTTTGAAATCAGATATACTCTATTTCTTCTAATAAAAGTTGGCAACCCTAGTTCCAATAAACAAAAAAATTAAATTATACAAAAACATTTTATGGAGTAAATTTTTTGCAGAATCATATCTGATGTTTGATTAACAATGTTGCTTGACCAAACATCCAAACGGATATGTTTAGTACATAAACATATTTTCAACTGTTTAAAGCAAACAGGAACTGTAAATAAGCATGTAATAATTTCTACTTAAACATTACAATAATTTTGCATAAGGTATGTACGATGGCTTTCGTCCATTATTTTTTTATTAAAATTATTTAAATAATACTATTTTGAAAGTGTGATTCGTTTTAATGCTGTATCAGAAGGAATTTGCTTATTGCGCATCGGAGATCAATTCGTGAAATGCTCACTGGTCAACGTGTCGCCAACACGTTGTCGTCACATCGTTTGTTATCACAAAAACGATTTCTACGACAACGTGGAATTATTCTACGACTAGTTACCAAGCTATGATATTAAAATTGTTCTAGGAGAGCTTAACGCAATAGTTGGACCTGAAAAATATATTTACCTACAATCGGAAGACATAGCAAATACGACCAAAGCAATGATAATGTCGTGAGTGTCATCAGTTCCTACATTTATTCTTGGGAATAATGTGGTTTGACCTTTGATATACGCGAGTGCTGATCAGCGCCGCCGAACAATTAAAATTCTATTGTGTCTGTATTCAAGGCAGTGTCGTCGATTTACTGACCTTTACTTACAAAAACCGCAATTGTTTAAATTCTATAGTTACAATATAGTATAAGTGATCAGCATTATTGTATTATTACAAGTCTTAAGAGCTGATTACATGAATATTATTAACATTATTCGCTTTCTCAGCTACTTGTTTGAAAAGTCGTCAGAATTCGGTTAGTTGTCCGCTCTAGCACGAGAACAGCTAATGAGCTACCAGGGGTCATAGCTGCACACTCTCGGAATAGATACAGAAAGTTAATAATAGATTATGTACCAAGAGAGTAAAGCAATGTTATACGTCACGGGTGGCATACTGCCGTGCGATTCTGAAACAAAATCACCGCCGAACTCGATACAGAATTCACTCAAGACGTGCCAATAACAATGGACTTTAACAGTGTTGTAATAAAGGCGAATTCATTTGCTAGCTACGAGTGTAAGCCCTAGCGTAACGAGGGACTCGAGTCAACTCTTGAACGAAGCGAGGGAGTTATGTACTTAGTTTAAAAAAAACAAATTAATAGTTATACATACATACATACATACATACCATCACGCCTTTTTCCCAACGGGGTAGGCAGAGACCACATCCTTCCACTTGCTACGGTCCTGACACACCTCTTGCGCCTCCTCCACTCTCATTACTCCTTTCATACATGCTAGTTATAATTAATAAATAAGTTAATAAGTTAATATTTACAATGTTATACATTGATATTAGAGGTAAACCTATTTGCTGAGAAACCTACCTACGTCAAAACCATAGCTTACTAGATTTTTGTTGGCAAATCAAATTGCCTCCTTTGTGAATGGCATTATGCCCGTGTGCTATGAGTTTTCATACGAATTTCAACGTTCCAAACTCAAAAACACTTTAATCCCTGGGAAGTTTCATACAACATTATCTCCCTTGGGATTCAATGACTTGCTTTACGTTGAGATTACTAGGTTTTAATCCGAGATTCAGAGCTGAAGGTGTGAAAACCTTATTTAACTGTTCTGTGCGCACACTGCACGGGATAATTATGTACTCGGTCCATTTTGTTGTCGCCCAACAACTACCAATAGCAAGTGGGCTGGCTGGCCACACGAATTCTAGTTTTCGTTAACGTGATTAATCATTATAATAACCAGTCCGTATCGGTCCACTGCTAGACAAACTCCACAGTAGAGGCCTTAGCTCGATATTCGGGTCTTATCTTCCAACTGCTGCCAGCCATTTTGCGTGTATCGTTGCTCTACCGCGCCAGAGAGCGTCCTACACTACGCTTGCCGAGTTGCGGTCTCCCGAAGACATTTAACTACTTACAATCTCTTGCCAGGTTCGTGCTATTGAAAGTCACCCAATTAATATAAACATATTGGGGCAAAATATCGAACAGGTTTACGAGGCAAAAAATCTAGGGATACTATTTGATAGTTCACTTCGCTTTGAGGGACACATTCTAAGCCTGGTAAAAGCCTGCTTCTTTAGACTAAAATTGTTGTATAAGGTAAGAATTTTTTTAACGCAAGAAGTCAGAGTCAAAGTTTGTGAATCCCTGGTATTGTCTAAACTAAACTACGGAGACCTGGTCTACGGCCCCCGCCTGACGGCTAAAACTGCTCGGCTTGTGCAAAGAATTCAGAACGCATGTTGCAGGTTTTGCTATGACATTCCACCTCGAACTCATATCACACCATATTTAAATAATACATCCACTCTTAATATGGCGTCGCGTAGGTCTCTGCATCTGGCAGTGCTAGTCCACAGTGTTATTAATTCGGGGCTCCCAAGGTACTTATTTGTAAAGCTTGACTGTTCGAAAAGCAAGTACACTAAAAGATCGACAAGAGATCTGCTGCATTATAGCAAATATAAAACTGTAGCTTTCCGCGGTAGCTTTCGGTACCAGGCAACCAAGTGCTGGAATAACATACCACCACCTCTTCGTAAATTGAAATCAAAATTTGCTTTTAAAAATCAATATAAACATTTTATCTTAGATCAGCAAAAAACTGGATTGTCTGGTACAAATACATTTATTCCTTCTTCAATTTCCTAAAAGTATAATGTTTTTGTTTTTATTTTTTACTTTATTTAAGTATGTATAGCATGTATAGTATGTATGTGTATATGTATAATACAATATTATAATAATATATTTCTATTATGTATGTGGGTAATCTATTTAGTGCGTATTAAAAATCAAAAGCGGATAACAACTATTGCATAGTGGACTTGATTGTCGGAGAATTTTGCGACTGTGGAAAGGTCTCGGCAGAATAATCAGCGCCTAACTGCTCTTTGGCAGAGAGGTATAATGCTGAGTCGAGTCCTATTTGCTGCTGTAGCGCACAACGGTCTGTGTTTTTTATTATTATTGTTGTGCTCGTATGTATAGGTAGTTGTTTTATTAGTTATGTTTTATTTTATTTGGTACATTAAAATGTGTAATATTGTTGTGTGTTATAGTGGTAAATAAAATGATTGTCTGTCTGTCTGTCTGTCTGTCTCTTTGCGGTCTCCACTCCAAATTGCCTAGTGTGAGTTTTGTTCACTATCCGTATTTATTCAATTAAGTAAGTACGTTTACGAAAACGAAAATATGTAAAATGTTTTAGTTTTGTTTAAGTATATAATTTTTAACGCAAATTTTGTTGCGAAACAAATTACAAAAGCACAAATGTTGAAAAAATTTCCACGAGCAGGATTTCAACCTGCACCCTTCTGACATACCGGGTCAGGTGGTCTCCCAATTGAGCTATCGTGGTTCTAACCAGCCCGCCGAAATTATTCAACACTATTTACTTTTTTACTTTGAAAGCCAAAGGCGCCCATTCCATCCATCCATATATCCATCCATACAAAATATGTATTCTAAAATTTTAACTCTTCTCGTATGTCACCAGGAGGCGCTGCTTTAATGCCATACTTATTTTCGTTTTCGTTAACGTTATCGAATGCCAAATAAAAGTCACGGGTGCCCTTGGGTTCGCCTAAAAATTTTAGTCCTAATAGTACATGGCCAAACCGTATTGGCCTAAACTCAAAACGAAAAATTATTGTTTCGCCTAACAATTGTTTTGCCACCATTATAATTTGGTGTAAGAATTGAAAGCCCTAATTTTAGGATCTATAATGTGAAATACCCTAAAATATATTGGCATAACGTTATTTTGGCATTACGACGATTTCGAATAATATATAAAAGCTCTAATTTTAGCATATTTAATATTAAATGTACCAAAAATTTATCAGCCTAAGAAACGAATCGCCGAATGAAAGCATGGAATTTCAATTCTTCAATAGGACAAAAACAATTTTATTGAAAAAATAAATTGACAGAAGCGAATCGCTGCAAATCCGACTCCACGTAGTCTTGTCTGCCCTACCCTAGAGTGTAATTTAAGCCCGTGTAGGCGCGGAAGGGCGAGGCGGCCCGCGAGCTGAGGTGGTTATAACCGGTGGTGAGCGGTAATCATCTGCGACGATAAGTTAAGAAGTAAGACCATCTTGCATGCTTGCTTGCAGCTGCATGCCTGCTTGCATGCTGCATGCCTGCTTGCATGCTGCATGTCTGCTTGCATGCTGCATGCCTGCTTGCATGCTGCATGCCTGCTTGCATGCTGCATGCCTGCTTTCATGCTGCATGCCTGTTTGCATGGCATACCTGCTTGCATGCTGCATGCATGCTGCATGCCTGCTTTCATGCTGCATGCCTGTTTGCATGGCATACCTGCTTGCATGCTGCATGCATATTAATAATTAAATTTAAGTTACTTTGCCTTATTAAAATGAGTAGGCGTTTTATACTTTTTGATTTTTGATTTTGTGCGAATTAATATTTAGTAATTGCAAGCTTAGGGATTACGAATTGTTCCGCCAAATGTCGCATTTGGTAAATAACAATATGGCGATAAAAAGTTAGGCGAAGTGAAATTAGACCAAACACGATTTTTAAGAGTGAAATTATGCGAAAAAAATCTAAGCTAACCGTTTGTGTGCCATTGCCAATTAGAAGTACGAAAAATTAGGCGACTCGATATATACCCGAAAGTCACATTAGACCCTGTCTCACCTGTCTATCCCATCGGTTATCGGTCCTGCAGCTAATATGACCAGCCCACTGCCACTACAGCCTGCTAATCCTTCGAGCTGTATCAGTTACTTTGGTTTTCTGGCGAATAACTTTCTTAAGCGTCATTGAAATTGGCACTTATCGGTCTGTGACTACCAATACGACTTTAGCAATGTGATTTTGTTTCTATATTTTATTCGCTCAACCATAAGGCTGTACCTCCTAATGCAATCAAGCATTCCTTCTAAAGTACAGAAGAAAATAAAAATAAACTTTGCTTCTTTAACTATTTATACCCAAGTACTCAGAGCAAGTTTTCTTTACAACTCGATCATGTAAAAGTTAACAGCAATTTGTATAAGAAAAGTTTGATTGGAATAGGTTACTTGCACTCAGTACCCAAGTACCTAGGACTACTTAATCTGTGATTTCAATTTTTCAAGGGAAAAGGGACTTATGTGGGTTGGCTCAGTGTGTCCCCTGAATACCCTGTGTCTTACCCTCACGCACCACCGACGGCGACGTTGACGCCAACTGTTGTTGTTGTAGTTATACAAATACTTGTTAAAGCGACTATGTATTTTAAGCCTTCGATCAATTATGTACTAGAAGTAGTCTAGTAACTAGATAAAGGATACGGAACAAAAATGCATCTCGAAACGCACATTTAAATGTACTAGTGGTCGTCTAGTGATCGAAATTCGACCGTCATTTTATTAAGGCTGCACGGATTATATCCTAAGTAATGAAAAATTAAAAAGATTGAATGTGAGTTTGGATTGGCATTGACAGATGTCGGCTGCATTAAAGACAAACAATACGTGTGTGTTAAATATATGGTAGTGTGTGTAATGTTGTTTTTGTTGATTTAATATTTTTTTATGCATAATTAAAAAAAAATTAATATTCGGATAACCTTCTCTTTAAAAACTATAAGTGTGAGAAATTTCATACACCTCCGTCCCGCGCAAGTTTTGTAAAAGGGTGAATCAACTTTTTAGGCACTCTCTTTGCGTCCTCACTGAAAATATTGAAAAAAAAGACCATAAAAAACTTTGAACTTAAAAGAACTTAGGTTAATTAAAAAGTTAGAGCTATTTCAAAACTGTTCTCAATATCTTATAAATGTTTTTTTTATTATTATTTGTCAGTTTCGTAGTAACGCAGTTGAGCAAAAATACTCCACATAGTAATAATCCTTGTCCCTGATGGTATCCTTGATGATACTTCTCTACATAACTTTAATAAGTTACTTATGAAGCTTGTATTTTTACATTGTATTTTGAAGAAAAAACAATCACACTCTTATGTAAACCGTCCAAACACAGAATTTTTTAATTATTCAATTTTTAACAAATTTTAATTTGTTTGTCCCTAACACTGAGTAAAATATCACATCCACTGCGTTACCGCTATAATTCACAAATTAAGACAAAGATGGCGTTATAAGCGTCGCCAACACTAGCTCGTGTATCTAGCCCTCTGTACTCATTATTCGACACGGTCAACGTCGCTCCGATTGTTCATCAGTGTGGCGCGAGCTCTCAAGTGGTGCGCGTGGGTTAATTGTTGGTGTACTGCGTTACCGCCAAAATCTTGGTCATTATCATTACTTTTTTAATGTTATTACTAAATATCGAAGCCATATTGGTCTGAAGTCAAAGTCGATGCCGTAAAATAGATATTAAATTAATGTAGATGCAGTAATAGGGTATATTCCAAAAATCTTCTACTGCGTTACCAGTAACGCCAGAGAATGTAAGACCACTTCCATATGAAAGTGCTCTTACATTCTCTGGCGTTACATGCACTTAAAGGTATCAATTTTACAAAAGTAACAGGTTTATGCTACAACATATAAATGTTGTAGTGTGTAGTAGTAGTATAAACTACTATTAATTAAACATTAGGTCGGTTAATTATTATTATTATTACCGGTTATTTGACAACCCGGATGTGGGTAAAAAGTAAGGGGAAGAAAGAAAGTGAAAAAAGACAGATCAAGAGTTTATAGACAAAACGAGAAATTAAAGCTAGAAAATGAGAAACTAAAGCGGAAATACGAAATATATAAAAAAAGATTTCAAAGAAGGAATGAAGCAAAGACTGACAAAGCAAGTAAGATAGCTGAAGATACAAAAACAAAATTCTTAGCGGCGCTATTAAGAAAACATTCAAAGTTAAGAAAGGAACGAGAAACAATAAAAAAAATGTTTACTTCATCCGAAATAAGAGACTCATGGATAAAGAAAAAGCTGCTGATGGAAAATTTTGGAGTTGACGAAATTCTAACAACTGGTACATCTTTAAATAAAGAGACTAAACTAAAGAAAATAATCAAAGACGTAACGTAGAAAACGCTTCCCTGGACATCTCTAAGGCTTTCGACAGAGTTTGGCACGACGGCCTTATCAATAAACTTCCATCATATATAGCTTACCTGCTAGTCTGTGTGCCTGGATTTGAGACTTCCTGCGAGATCGATCGATTCGAGTAGTCATTGATGGCTGCTCATCCGATCAATTTGCGATAAACACTGGGGTCCCACAGAGGTCATAACTCTCTGCGACACTTTTTTTGCTGCACATCAACGACCTGTTAAAACCCGGTGTACTTGGGTACGCAGATGACAGCACTGTCTTATCCAACGCACGAACTGGTGGAGCTCAGATCTAGTTTTTGAGACCATGGTTGAGCGTTTGAACTCATCCTTGAGGGAAGTATCCGATTGGGGTGACGCGAACCTGGTCAAGTTCAACGCCACCAAAACACAGGCGTGTCTATTCTCCGCTAAACGGAGTCCTTTCACCCCGACTCCTACTTTCCGAGGTTCCTATTTGCGACCATCTTGAGCTTCTTGGTATGAAACTCATCGACCCTAAATTTCAACTCCTACCTGGAATCGAAAGCACAACTTACCGCAAAAAAGCGAGTATCCTCTCAAAGGTACTTCACACCGAGACAGCTGCTTACTCTATATCAAGCACAAGTCCGCTCGTGTATGGAGTATTGTTCTCACCTTTGGGATGGTTCCGCCAAATATCAACTTGGAGCACTGGAATCGATTGACAGGAGAGCCAGAAGGCTCATTGACGATGACGAACTGTTTCACGCCAAGCTGCAGAGCTTAGAACATCGGCGCCAGGTCGCAAGTCTTTCGATTTTTTATCGGATTCACTTCGGAGAGTGTGCAATGGAAATGTTCAATTTGGTTCCTCCATCACTTTTCTATCACAGGACAACCAGACAAACCGCGCGACGCCATAGTTACACAGTAGAGATTCCACCCATGCGTACGAAGCGTTTTGCGTCCACGTTTTTCTTACGTACCGCAAAGCTGTGGAACTCCTTGCCTTAGTCTGTGTTTCCTATCAAATATAATATTGGGGTCTTCAAATCACGAGTGCATTGGTACCTTCTAGGCAAGCATGTTACATCGTAGGCTACATCATCACTTACCATCAGGTGAGATAGTAGTCAAATGCAAGCCTATCGAATTATAAAAACAATATAACACCGGAGAAAGAAGGCAAAGTAATTGTTTACTTTCTCAGGCGTTACCATTTTTTTCTCTTGCGTTACCAAAATGTCCCTTGGTTATTTTTAAGTTTGAAGAAGATTACTTCACAAATTATTTTTCTTTAACGATAATATGTTTATATTTAACTGTATTAAAGAGTATCACATCCTAATGTTTATAGTGTTTGATGCTGATTGTTACCTTTTAAGATTTATTTCAAAGTTAAGTGTTAAAATGTGTCCAAAGTAACGCAGTGGAGATTCAACTCAATGTAACTTTTATTTTAAGTGTTAATAAATGTTTCTGCCTATGCAAAAAGTCTGCTTCTAGACTGTAATAAATGATTATTTTCTAATATTCAGAAAATTGTGGTTTCATTTCTCGATAAAACGTTTTTAAAATAGTAACGCAGGAGATGCATAATGCTACTCTTAGTCACTTTTTCCCTTAAAACTCAATAAATAAAGTTCAGACATCGTGACACATACTAATTTAGGATAATATGATAATTATATTTTTGAAATATGTTGCATTTTTAAAAATATCATCATAAAATATTATTAGTTGTTGTGTAAAATTTTCTCCACAAAGGAGTGCCTAAAAAGTTGATTCACCCAAAAACGGGTACAAAGTTTTTGCTTCACGTATTAATATACAGATAAATATGACGTCATATTTATACATTTAAATGTCGAATAACAAATCTGAAAAACATTAGATAGCATTAACAACTTCAGCTTACTATAAACCTTAAATCTTAAAAATAAAGATTATCAGCTTGGTAGCTTCTGCTGCGACATTATTCAGAGTGGATACCTTTTTGGTACCTCACATTTGCACACAGTTTCGCGGTAGTGTATATATTCTTTGACACAGTTTAAATAATTATGTACATTTGATTAAATAAGTAATGTATGTGCTAATATTGTGGATTGTGTGTACCAAATACCTACACGTGTATTGTATATATTATTCTTCATTAATTCATAAAATCTTTTAATCAAGGACAACAAAAGAACCTTATTATGTTATTGCCTACAGTTGGTCAAACGGAGAAAATATTTTATAACCTGCAGTATTTTGCACAAATATTTTAGAAATATTGAAATAGAAATAGAAATAGAAAAATTTTATTCATAACCACTTAAATTAGTAACAGCAACATGGACAAAAGACTTAGAACTAGACGTGGTGTTGAATCGGTCTCCACTCAGCATAATGTCGAGATACCTGGTTGGCACCCCGACGCTGATCTTCCGTGGAAACCAGAAAAATAATAATAATAATAAATAAATAAATAAATAAAAGATAAAAGATAAGCGACATCACTGTACGCCAGCGCCATCAATCACATCAAATCAGATACATTTTTCTGATCCCAAAATTAGTAGCTTCAGTATATAGAAAGTCGGAAATGCGAAACCATGAAAATATTATACTCACAGCAATTCATCAATATGAGTAATCAATACTACCTATGGGGTTGACTTTTGGATATGTAAAAGATATTCCTTAAATTTACGCTTGAAAACTTGAACGCTACACGAACTTCTAATCGGTGGAGGAATGTTATTCCAACATTTTGTGGCCGCGTAGCGAAAGCTGCCACGAAATGCGGCTGTGCTAGTTTTGGTCACATTGGTCACATAAATATTTAACAGTGTACAAAGTCAACTAGATTACTTTTCCGGTTACACGTAAATGTAGAACATTTAAGCCTTAAGCCGATTACTCGTCTAAAAATATTTCTATACTTTTAAGTACAGATCTATAAAACCTTAATTTTTGAATTGGAAACATCAATCATTTTAACCGCCTCTGTGATCTAGTTGTTAAGATGACCGGTCTCAGGGTACATGTTTGTGTATTCGTTTTGGTTGATGATGGGGCTTGTTGGACCGCCTGGCTAGCTACCACCATCTTATCTACATAAATATATCGCCATAACATCAATGTTTGTAGGATTGTTATGTTCCGGCAGCTAGAGATAAGATAGCCAGTACCTCAGTAGTTGAGGGTTCCGGGTGAAGTGCGCTACCACCAAGTGTGCTATCACCACCATATAATAAACTAATAATAAATGTGTGTACAAAATAATGGTATGTGAGCCCTTAGTCCCTACAGTAATCTCATCGTCTCTGACAAACAAACAATATAAACGTCAGAGCCAAAACTACAAATGTATACGTTTCCAGAATAATAAAATGCCATCAAAAACAAACTTGTAAAAAAAACCAAGTCTCGCAACTCTCTCATTCTTCTACCGTAAAAAGTTGTGAGATCCAAGTCAACCTTCTGTCTTAAGTTATTACGTAATTAGCTAACCTAACAACATCATATAGTGACCATATCATATTAAAAATCTTTTATGTTTTAGACAAATAGATTGATTTGGCCATCGCATGAAAACACTACGTATCTCACAAGTAATACATATATTATATTAAATTAGATATAAATTTAATGAAATTTGAAATATACCGTGTTTATACAATGTCTGCTTGGTTACTAAAAATTCAGGCTTCTAGTTTTATCCACAACGAAGTTATAGGGGGTCGAAAATGGCCTGAACTGTTTCGAGAAAAGGATGGTACGGCCGTGCCGCTTTTTTGCTCAACTTGGCGGGGGCACTGCCGTGCCCCCAGATATGTAATACCATTCGTTGCCCATTGTTAGCCCCATCTATCCACACACGAAGTAAACGACGCGGCCTGCGACTGCGAAGAGCTTCGCGTCAACGTCATGAGTCTACGACAGACCCATTACGCGCCTACGTTCACACATTTAATATTCACTCGATTAGAAATCATTGTCGCCGTCATATCATATATTTTTGTAATTTCAAAATTAAACGCCTGTTTTCAACTAAACGATAAAAATATTCATTTTTCCTGGATCACAAACTTCTTTTACCCTGAGCATCGAAAGTAACACCAATGAAATTTCCATTGTAGGAATAGGCATGACGACAGTATCAAAAATCAACGATTTAATGATTTTAGGGGAAAATACATATTACAAAAATTTAAAACATTGGTTTAATTTTATTAAAAAGATTAAGGTTATTAAGATTTTCAATAAAATAAAACATTAAAATACTGCAATCGGCCATTTTGACTGAAACACCGCATGACGTCACGCCTACATAAACTACGCTGTCAATATTGTCCTTCGCTGTGTTTTGTTGTTGTGAATACTACTGATTACGCATTTGAATTGATTTTTTATTCGTTTACGTGTGATTTATCGACTCCACTGGACTATAACAATGGAACCAAGCTTTGTTAAGGCAAACAGCTCAAATTTGCCCAGGATTGATGTCTTGATGTTGGGCGATTTCCTCGCAACAAATAAAGATCTTGCTCGTTTGAGTTTAGAAACGTGAAAACTTCATTGTAAGTAAATTTTGTAATTATTTATTTTTACCACTAAATATAACCAACTTAGATATAATCAAACTCGTTTTGAACTGATGCGAGTTTATTTTATTTTACTTTCATAGGTTTTTTGTACAATAAACTTGTCATTGTTAATTTTTAAAGTCCCTCACAGCTTGTAAGTTGTTACTTTAGAGTTAATACCATGTTAATACCCGATAAAACGAGTCAATTTCTATAACTATAAAGCACCTACTAGTACTAGTAGTATTTTTCCTCATAGTAAACACCTTAGATTATTATTCTAAGGTAAACACCAAAAATTTCGCCGTACGAGCTTTTTAACCACTTAACTCTACATAATATGTACGTACATGTTCTTATTTAGGTGTTTTTACACTGAGGTACTGTACACCACTTATAAACTTTGGAATTCATTTTTATCACACGAATTAATTTAATGTTTGGTTTGATTTTTTGCTACGCATAGACATAATGATATTGCAATGACATGTTTACGTGGGCGTGACGTCAGAGCCGACGCCATGACACTGCGAGCAGTTTTCGCGCACTATTGAAAAAATATTAGAAAAATGGCTTAAAACTTCGTTAAACTTAAGTTTATTACCAAAATAAAGGTATTTTCGTAAATAGTAAATGTGTACCTACATTACGGGAGAGGATTTCAAAATCTTACGTCACGCCTATTGTATTTTTGGAGTCTCGTATGTAGGTATACCTATACCTACTAGTTGTATATATGTGATTCTCAAAACAATTATTTATTTACAAAACTAAGACAATATACCTATATCTTCTTTTAAATTATATTGACACAAATAAACTTTTACTTTGTGTATGTATAATTAAAAAATATATATTTAAACCTACTTTAATAATGCAAAATCTTTATTTAATATGGTATTTACCTATATCAGTGTTTAAATATTTATGTATAGGTAATATATTTCAAATCTTATCTCAATTGATTAATTTACTTAATAGCGTTTTAGTTTTTTCTAAATACCTTATGTTTACAGCATTAATGCAATAAAAAATAATAATAGACATTTGTAAAACTTTCGCATTCAATTTAAAACAAAGTTTAATTGCAATTAATAAAGGTGTTATAGGCATACCATTCTTTAGTTGGACCATGATCGTGATGGAAACGTCGAGTAAGCATGCTATACTATTAGTTTGCGTTCAATAACTAAGTATGAGCTCCTAAAAAAACAAGGCGCTGAGCACGGAGTCATCCCAGTACCCCAGAGGCGCGTTTAATTTTAGTCTTATCAATATTTAAACATTTCTGCTTATTTATCTTCCGTGCTTCGGAAGGCACGTACAGCCGTTGGTCCCGGCCGCATTAGTAGTCGTTAACAACTATCAATCCCCACTGGGCTGCCGCTCACGTGGTGGTTTTTGACCAGTTCTCCCTATCCATCCATAGAGAAAGCTCGTGCCCCAGCAGTGGAGTCATACAATGAGTTGGTGATTTATCTAGATTGTATATCCGCTTGCGCGCTGCACCGTCACTAAGGTTTAAGAACGCTACTCACTTCTCGCCCGGCCTCAGTCCCCAGAGGCATAGGGCGCTCTCTACCAGCCAGGAGGCATGCAGCACTATCCCGTAGCGCAGCAGGCCGATCACAAATACGGCGCTGAGCACGGAGTCGTCCCAGTACTCCAGGGGCGCGTTCAGTGGCAGCAGCAGGAATATGATTGCGTACAGCACCCAGTACAGTCTGCGACAAAGGATTGGTTATAAATGGACGTTAAGAGCCTTTTGATAAAAGCAGGGAAAGTGTCGGGAGCTGAATGGATAGTGCTTGGGTTGAACGCGAGTGTAGTATGTCGATGTATGATGATGTATGGGTTTAGACCCAGAGGTCCCGGGTTCGATTCCCAGCGAGGGGTACATCTTTGTGTACTTGGTTTGGTTGGTGGTAGAACTTGTTTGTCCGCCTGGCTAGCTACCACCATCTTATCTAAATATGTCGCCATAACATCAATGTTTATAGCATTGTTGTGTTCCGGCAGCTAGAGATTAGTTGAGGATTCCGGAAGAAGTGTGCTTCCACCAAATGGCCTTATCATTACTTAACATCAGGTGAGATCAAGGACTATCTAAGGAGGAGATCAGAACTGTCACGACCAGGTCCGATGTTATGGGAGAGGTCGAGAAGTTCTATGGACAGCTTTACACATCCACACGGCCACCTGTACAAAGCTTAGCTAAAGACCCTAGAGCTAAGTTAACCCGACACTATACCGAAGACATCCCGGACATCAGCCTGTACGAGATTAGTATGGCTCTCAAACAGCTCAAGAACGGCAGGGCACCAGGTGCTGACGGAATTACGGCCAAGCTTCTGAAAACAGGCGGAAGACCGGTACTCGTAGCTCTTCAGAAGCTATTTAATTCCGTCGTACTAGGAGGCAGAACGCCAGAAACGTGGCACGAAGGTATGGTGGTACTGTTCTTCAAAAAGGGCGACAAAACCCTGCTGAAGAACTACAGGCCCATCTCACTTCTAAGCCACGTCTACAAGCTGTTTTCGAGAGTCATAACGAATTGTCTCGCACGCAGGTTTGATGACTTCCAGCCTATCGAACAAGCCGGTTTCCGAAAAGGCTTCAGCACCATAGACCACATACATACGCTGCGGCAGGTTATACAGAAGACCGAAGAGTATAACCAGCCTCTTTGCTTAGCGTTTGTGGACTATGAAAAAGCCTTCGATTCGATTGAAACATGGGCCGTGCTACAGTCTCTCCAGCGGTGCCAAATTGACTACCGGTACATCGAAGTAATGAAGTGTTTGTATGAAAACGCCACAATGTCAGTCCGTCTTCAGGACCAGAGCTCGAAACCTATTCAGTTGCAGCGAGGAGTGAGACAGGGAGATGTGATATCTCCGAAACTGTTCACTGCTGCACTGGAAGATGCTTTCAAGCTTCTGGACTGGAAAGGACTCGGCATCAACGTCAACGGCGTATACATCACTCACCTTCGATTTGCTGACGATATAGTGGTCATGGCTGAGACCCTGGAAGACCTCGGCACAATGCTCGGTGACCTCAACAGAGTCTCTCAACAAGTGGGTCTAAAAATGAACATGGAGAAGACGAAAGTTATGTCAAACTCACGTGTCGTACCCACTCCTCTGAAGGTTGGGGACTCTGCCCTTGAAGTTGTAGACGATTATGTGTACCTGGGACAAACGGTCCAGCTAGGTAGGTCCAACTTCAGTAAAGAGGTCAATCGTCGAATCCAATTAGGCTGGGCAGCGTTCGGTAAGCTACGAAATATCTTTTCGTCCGATATACCGCAGTGTCTCAAGACGAAAGTCTTTGACCAGTGTGTGTTGCCAGTGATGACATACGGGACTGAGACGTGGTCGCTCACTATGGGCCTTATCAGAAGGCTCAAGGTCACTCAAAGAGCAATGGAGAGGGCTATGCTCGGGGTTTCTCTGCGAGATCGAATCAGAAATGAGGAGATCCGCAGAAGAACAAAGGTAACCGACATAGCCCGAAGAATTGCTAAGCTCAAGTGGCAGTGGGCAGGGCACATTGCTCGCAGGACTGATGGCCGCTGGGGCGGAGCAGTCCTCGAGTGGCGACCGCGTACCGGAAAGCGCAGTGTGGGCAGGCCTCCAACAAGGTGGACCGACGATCTGGTGAAGGTCGCGGGAAGCCGCTGGATGCGAGCAGCACAAAACCGGTCGTTGTGGAGATCCTTGGGGGAGGCCTTTGTCCAGCAGTGGACGTCTTTTGGCTGAGATGATGATGATGATGATGTGAAGTATTCTTATATTTCACAGCTAACAAATAAGTAAAAATTCTCGCAGTTCATTGTACTATACATTGGAATTGGAAACATGATATTCTACCCGTTAGTTGATTCAGTTGTTATAATAAGATTTGCTTAAATATTTCTCATACATTTATTATTAAAAATCAACACCAATATTATGAAGACGGAATAATTTTTTGAAATTATCCATTTTTGACGTCCTCCGTAGCCCAGTGGCCCAGTGGACGTTAACTCTGAGGGTTCGATTCTCGGTCGGGTCAATGTCGAAAACGAACTTTTCGATATTGTGTCGGGTCGGGATGGTTGTGGTACCGTCGTCGAGTGCTTTAGCTACTTACCTTGGGATCAGAACAATGTGTGTGATGTTATCGCATATTAATAATTGAAATCAAGTTATCGCTACAATTGATGGGTATTGGCTTAATTGCCTCGCTAAGATTCTTTGTGTCTAACGGTGATATCCATTGAAGCTGGGCGGACTTGGCAGAGCTGAAAAGAGCCGTTAAAATAAAGGGACTCTATTGGTTGATTTCCACACAGCTCGGCTTAACTCAGCTCAGCATATCAATGGTGAGTCACCCTAAGACCATTGGTCTTACACTAGACCACAGATGTTGATGGAAACCTTTGCCCAGCAATGGAACAATAACAGGTATATACTTAACTCACTTATATAAAAAAGCAATTGAAATAAGAGCTCGAGTGCGCGAATACCAGACACAATAGAATTTTAATTGTTATCGGCCACCTGGTGGTCGATCGACAATCAAGGGGATAATATGTAGAGTTAATTCCGCTAAAGCACTCGTTTATCAAGCTTGGCTGCAGTACGCATGCACCGTTCTCGCGCCCGCTAAAATATGCACAAGAGTCAATGGTTGCAAGCGAACATGCACACCAAAACCCGACACGTGTTTCGCCTCTCCACGGGGCATGAAGAGGAGCTGTTGATTGGTCGAGAGCTACGCACCGACTGATACGGCTACGCAGCTATCGGCCACTTATATACATGAATTAACTCACTTATTCTGCACCATGACGACTGGGTCGTCCTCCAAGTCGGACATATCGACTTGGTCCTTCAAGTGTTCTTGGTATGGGCTGAGGCGGCGAAGGCGCGTGGTCACGTGCACGTACAAGAAGCCCTTGTTGTAGTCATAGGGGTCGCCGTCCGTGCCGAACTGGGCGTGATGGAGCCGGTGGTGCTGCACCCACTCGTATATCGGACCCTGTAGAAACAAACAGACAAGAGCATATCATCACCAGCTCATTATGTGTCCCCACTGCTGGAGCACGAGCCTCTCCTATGGGTGGAAACACCACGAGGAGAGAGGATCCAACGCGGATTGGTGATTTTTAAAAATTAGTTGACAACTGTAAAAATATTATTGCAGAAAAAAATTAAAAATCCAATAAAATATTTTTGAAGATTTTGCTTCAAAATTTATAGAAAAGTTAATCAACCAAATTAAATTAAATGAAATTATGAAAACCTATCATGCAAAGTAGCGATAAAATAAAGGAGTCCAAAATATAAGCTTATACAGAATCTAAAAACAACGAATAGCATGGTTAACAAATTAAACGCTGTTGCATACAAAACTTTGACTTGAGAGCCTTTGCTTCGGAATTATTATTCGGTATTTCATACAAGCTTCAGTGCTCAAAATTTAGCTATATTTAACGAATATGTAAATAAGGTTATACCTACTATAAAACTTTACGCAAGTTTTTTTGCGAACAAATTACAATTAAGAAAAAACCTACGAGCCAGATCAAATCGAAACTTATATATAACCATAATTATAAATATGGCTTGCCTAATTCTTTACTAACTAATCTTTAATATTTGTAAAAATATTAAGAACGGATGTTGATGAGGTAATCTTAGACGAGAGATTATACGTAGTTGTTAACATTGAATAAGGCTCCTTTAGCTTACAAAGTTAGAGTAGATAGTGTTCATACAATTCGGCGAGTTCGACATAGCCACGATTCCATAGTTTGGTAGTGCACCCGACCTGCTATGTCATGGGGTGCGGGTTCAAATCCCGCTCGTGAAAACTTTCAACACTTTTTTAAATAAAATTTATGTGATTTGAAACTTTCTATTGTGGCTTTAAATCGACCCGATCTAACCAATGTTACATTGTTTGTTTGTTAGTAGGCATATAGATATGGGGGTAATCTTTGGATCTACTGAACCAATACTTTGTAATGTAGGTTACCTTATTATATAGTATTTGACTGGGATAAGTCAAATACTATATTTTCTAACGTGATAAAAGACTTTTGAGACAGACCGAATAACACAAACACAAACAGAGGGCGGAAGTTAGTAAGTTCGTTATTAAAAGAATATATGTTTATATTTGATATCTTGTGCAACGCTGACACATGGCAGCAGCGATGCGCCGTTCCGGCATCAAGATAGGGGGAGGGTATAAAGTTCGGAAATAAATCATACATCATAATAAGATAAGGGAGTAGAAGTTTATTATAGTTACATAACTTTCTTCTGGGAATAACAATGGTAGAATGGTAGAATGGTAGAACCATTTGCAAGATGTTGCTTAGCAAAGAAGCTCGATAGTGGCGCAGTGGTTAACGCGGCCTGCGATTGCTAAGTTTAGGCAACTTTCGCAAAGGCCGGTCATCGGATGGTTGATTAAAAAAGTATCGTTTTGAGCTCTTCCGTGCTTCGGAAGGCACGTAAAGCCGTTGGTCCCGGCTACATTAGCAGTCGTTAATAACCACCAATTCGCACGATGTGATGATGGCGATTAGTGTTGCCAGGTCCAGTGTGTCAAATTTCGGGATGGAAGGTAAAAATAATCGGGATTTGGGATTTCAAATCGCGACAGCTGCAATTGCTAAAAAAATGCAGGTTTTTGTAAATCGTCATTTATTTACGAAACTAAAACTAGATAAACTTAAATATTTATATAAAATACAGTGATAAAATTAAATGCCCACCCGACCCAGCCAGGAATCGAACCTGGGTCTTCCGCAATCCGGGCGGCTGCACTGACCGCTATGCTACAGATAAACATCTACACAGTTATAACAGAAATAAAACATAACACTTTTTGACTTATTAAATCGAATCATGACCATTTTACCTAATTTATAATATCTCGAATCATTGGCAAGCACTTTATTAAGTTATTTTTATTTGTATGTTTATTTTTACCTACTTACGGGAGACCCCGCCGCGGGAAAGAATTCATTTTTGCTGTCAAAATTATCGATCTAAGTACACATTTAGGAGGTTAATCAAAAATCGGGACATTAGGCGTCCCGATCAATTGTATATTGGGACCTGTCACTAGACCCCTGAAAATTGGGACTTCCCGCGCAAATAGAGACACCAGGCAACGCTAATGTGTGATGGTGAGCCACTTTTAGCAACATTGAACCTGCACGTTTCGGAGAATTTTCTGGGAATTGAAATGTGGCTTTGCCATCTAATGCAGATTATCAACTGCCTCAATCATGATAATTTAACCTGTTTTCTAGTATTGGTGAATTCTAGGTAAACGGCTTACCAAATGTGTGAAATCTCGGAATATCAATTTCAGTGTAGATTAAGTAGAGAAATGCCGACACGTTCGTTAATGCGGTTAGGTACTGCGGTATATGCGGTACTATGAGCTTTACAAATTAAATCGGCTAAGCGAGCAGCTTGTAATTATAAACGCGGAATCGAAATTGGCTTGAGCGGTGACACACGTGCTTTGCTTGCAATCAGTGCAAGTTTTATCTCACCGCCAGCGAGTGTAAAACGCCAATAACCGACAGTGGCGTATGCCAACTCACTTGCATCGCAGAACATGTGCAGCTCAAGATCGACTACGCACGTCTCATAGTCTGTGTCAAGTTTAACTTAGAACTCTGTATTAATTAGGCTATTCTTAAAATATGATTGGAGCAGAGAAATGCGTAGCGGGCTTCTGACATGAATAGACTATCACTATAGAGTGAAAAGTTAAGTGGATAAGCCTTTGAACCCGGTTGTTCCAAACGGACTGCTTTACCCCAAAGCTTAACTGCTTCTGTGACCTAGTGGTTAGACTGTCGGGCTCAGGCCCAGAGGTTGGAATCAGAATCAGAATCAGAATCAGAAAATCTTTCGCAGCGGAGTACATTATTCGGTTGGTTTTCGTACGTTGGTTTGGAAACGTCAGGATAAACATTAAAAAGTAATGTGTGAAATAAACGCGAAAAGATCCGTAAAAGTTGTTTCATTTAAACGGTTGGTTTTCTTTTAAGTGCTCCTTGGTTTTTATTTATCCTTTTCACAGTCAGAGGGATGTATATTCCCACCACATTTTGAACTTTATGTGATTGAGATAAGATTGAAAACCAATTACATATTCAAACATGTTCTGTTTGTAAAGGATTAAGTTAGGGAATAATAATAATAATAATAATAAATAAAAAGTATTTATTTGTTCTAAAATTACAAGTTTCACAATTAACTTAAAACTAATAACATTGAACAAAATGGTAATGTGGCTCAGCATCAAACAGCTGAATCGACAGCTGTAGCTGATATTCTGCCACAACCTAGCGTGAGTTTTGAAACGTTTCAAAGTATATGTGACTACAGTTAAGCTATATATGACAACGATTTTACAACAACTTTAGATAATTAATCTTCCCTACTACATTTTATTACAATTCTAATTTAAACATTATCCTAGCCGCTTCGTTTTGTTTTTCTAATAACCATAATTTACATTTACGCTTGAAACCAATTTTTGATATTATAAGACCCTCCCGTAAAGGAGGGGGTAAGTCGTTCCATATTTTCGAAAACTCATTGCCGATTACCACCATATCCGGAAAGACGCAGATGGTTATGGAGGGCTCTCCTCGCAACTCCAGCGATTTAGGTAAGGATACATAACATGCCCACTAAAAATCTCCTAGGACATCCCCTCACTTGCCGCCAAGGTCATCCGGGACCATTGGCTGGACAATCTACAGATGTTCACCCTAGCAGCGGCCCGCCTGAGGGAACTCACCTGAGGATGTTTAGGCGTGTTCCAGACGTCCTGAAGCCTATAAGAAGGCTAGGGACACCCCATCACCCACCGCCAGGTTTAGTTGCTCCTGGCTAACTACAACTTATTAAAAGTCTAATGCCATAACAACAATTTAGTAGCTTTGATGTGTTCCAATAGTTAGATATAAAATGGTCAGAGAACCTACCTCTGTAGTTGAGGATTGGATTGAAGAATCAAGCCTAGGTGAAATAAAGTAATGTACAGTCACGTTATGTCAGCATTAACCAGGTACCTATACACTTTTGAAAAGGTTTTTCTCTTATTCCATTGTACCTATTAGGAGTTACATTGTTTATGATGCTCGACTAATCGAGCATGGGTCCGGGTTAATTTTTTTTCAATAACTATAGAGAAAAATTAACCTGAACCAGTTACAAATTATCTTTGCTTGCTTTTGACGATCGTCGTTATCTCCGCCTACCGTTGCAATGAATAGTTTTCATTTGTTGTTAATTTGTACTTGCAATAAAAGTTATTATCTAATAAAGATTTGTTTTTGGATGTGTGGCTGTATGTACCCAATGATGAAGCATGCACAAAAAAATTGCCTTAGTGGTAGTGCAGCAAGACTTTTGGTGACAGTACCTTCACCGAAGCTAAAGAAAAGTAAAATGTAATCGATACCTGTCCCGCCAGCGTTTGGCAGAGCATCAGGGCGATCCGTAGCCCAGTGCTGGCCGTGTAAGTACGATGCGCCCACAGCCGGTGCGCGCCCGCCGTCACGCCCAGCACTGCAGCCGACGTCAGCACTACCACTGAAACAAAGAGGATTTATGTTAATGTCAAAGTAATTTTTTTTTTCAAATAATCTTTAGAAAAGTGCTTTTGAGTCTAAAAATGAATTTCCGTTGCCTACAGTTGACGCGAACACTACACAACACATTGAAAAGAAACACCTGAAAGCTCTGAAATGAGCTTCTTTATGCATTTTGAAAAAAGACAAAGTGTTGAAAAAGTTTTACGAGCTGGATTCGAACCCGCACACCATGACATGCCGGGTCAGGTGCAATACCAACTATGCTATCGTAGCTCACTATACTATCGTGGCTCAATCCAACTCGCCGAAATTATTCAACACTATCTACTCTTACTCTGTAAGCCAAAGGAGGCTCTATTCACGTGATCAACATCCGATTTTAATATTGTAGTTGGTATTGCCCCTGACCCGGTATGTCATGGGTTCGACCAGCTCGTGGAATTTTTTCAACACTTTGTCTTTTTCAAATTGTAATTTGTTCGTAACAAAATTTGCGTAAAATTATATACAACGTGTAACAGAAAGGTGTGGTCAAAATTAAAAGATCCAAAGTGTATCCGATCTAGATTATGTATGCATAGTCACTTAGACGTTATTATTGACTTTACAAATTAAAATGCAACTGCTAATTCAATATTTATATTGGTGACGTCATAAATCGTCGCCATTTTTGTACTGTAAGCACCGGCATTTTCTAGGTAAGGTGCTCTCAGTGCTTTGATCACGTGATCAACAGCGTCCAGAAATGATGACATGGATGACAGCATGGATGACAGTATACTGGACTGCGTTCCGTTTTAAACAGTAACCAGTATAGCTAACTATAAAGGAACGGCTTCGCAATATACTAAATTGACGTCACACCTTACAGTGCTCGCAGTGCATATCGGAACATATCCTAAAAAAGTTTGAATCGAAATCGGCCTGAGGTTAAAAAATAAACATTTTTATTTGTAACCAGAACCTCTTTTCATTTTATTATCAAAGAATTATCAAGGAAGATGTAAAGAGTAAAAAATATTTATCAGTAGGCGTAATAAGCCACATCCCATTTTGTACAGTGGGCTATCACATATCAAGTTACTCCATTTCCTTGCTTTCTCTCACTTCCGTTGTATGTGTATTATTTTTTTTTTATACGTAGCACGGCAAATGACTCCAATTCACCTGATGTTAAGTAAATATGGAATCCAGATGCGACGATAACTGGTGCAGCGTGAGAACAGCGCAGCGTCAGTTATCCTCACTTTGCCGGCCCACAAGGTGCCTCTTCACGCCTCGTTTGAAGGACCCCATATCATAGGAAGGAGGGAAAACGTGTAATGGCAAACTATTCCATGTTTTGGAGGTACGACAAAAAAACGAGTCACCAAAATTCTTAGTGCGCGATGGAATATTAGAGACAGTGAAGCCGGTGACTCCGGAGAGCAGCACGTGTACTCCTATGGAAGAAGGGAGAAGGTGGGATGAGGTCAAAGAGTTCTTCAGAGCACTCGCCATGGTATAAGCGGTAAAACACGCTGAGTGACGCAATATCTCTTCGCAATTGCAGAGTTTCAAGAGTATTTGTGACGTCTGCGTTGCCGATAATGCGTACAGCGCGACGCTGCAATCTGTCCAAAGCATCGAAAAGGTACTTTGCGGAACCGTCCCAGATGTGCGAGCAATACTCCACGCAAGACCGTACCTGTGTCTTGTACAAAAGGCACAACTGGTCAGGCGTAAAGAATCGCCGCACCCTGTTCATAATACCGAGTTTTCGCGAGGCTGTTTTGATCACGGCTTCGATGTAGTCCTTTTGGTTCAGATCGCAGCGAATCGTCATACCGAGCATGTTGATACTGCTCTGCAGGATTAGAGATGTACCCTGAAGAGTTGGAAGGGGAAGGAATGGTGACTTTTTTGCCGTGAACGCACACACCTGTGTTTTCTTGGCATTGAACTCAACAAGATTATTGGAGCCCCATTTAGATATGAGATCCAATACCCGATCGAGCTCAATGACAAGATTCACTCGGTTAACTTCGGTTTCGACCCGCCCAGCCGCTGGGTGACCGTTATATCCCCCATGCACTGTGCTATCATCTGCATAGCAATGAATATTTCCAAGTGGAAGCATATCATTGATACGCAGAAGGAACAGCGTGGGGGACAGAACGGAACCTTGAGGGACATCAGCGTTCACTGACATGAACCGCGAAGCGCATCCATCAGACAGGACACGGATTCCCCGCTCATGTAGGAAGCCAGCGACCCAGTTGCAGAACTGAGCAGGCAGACCGTATGCCGGGAGCTTGGAGAGAAGAGCTTTGTGCCAGACCCGATCAAAAGCCTTGGCTATGTCAAGGCTAACAGCCATTGACTCACCACGCTTGTCAATAGCCTCACCCCAGAGATGTGCAACGTACGCTAGAAGATCACCCGTTGATCGTTTCGCCCGAAACCCGTATTGGCGATCATGAATTATGGAGTGTTCTTCCAGGTAGTGTACAAGTTGTTTATTTAAAATACGTTCCATGATTTTGCACAAAACTGAAGTAACGGCTATGGGGCGGTAATTAGATGGGTCTGACCGATCTCCTTTTTTGGGGACCGGTTGTACATTAGCTTCTCTCCAAGATTCCGGCACACAACCAGAAGAGAGCGAGAGACGGTAAAGGCGCGTTAACACGGGGGACAACTCCGCTGCACACATTTTCAGGGCTATTGCTGGGATGCCATCAGGGCCATTAGCTTTCCGGACATCGATTGACTGCAGCTCCGCACGGACATCACACTGCCTGATTTTAAAATCAGTCATTGTGTGGCCACAGTGAGGAATTGAAGGTGGCTGTGCATTGCAGTCATCGATTCGGGAGTTAGCTGCAAAGAGTTTGGCCAGGAGATCGACCTTCTCCTGCGGCTTGTGAGCTAAAGTCCCGTCAGGACATCTCAGTGGTGGCAGCGAGGGTTGGCAGAAATTTGATTGCACGGCTTTGGCCAGACGCCAGTAGCTACGGCTGCCCGTAGGATGCGTCAGTAGTTCTTGGCCGACCCGTGCAACGCGCTGGGCATCCGCTCTAATGTAGGCTCTTTTGCAAGACTTGGTGGCATTATTATAGGCTGCTTTCAGCGAGCGAGTTTCGGGATCCCCAAGAGCTTTACCTCTAATCCAAGCGCGGTATGCCGCCTGCCTGTTATCGACCGCGTTGGCACACTCACGGTTGAACCATCGGTTGCGCCGGCCTTTGCTGACGAGATAGGAGTGCGGAATATAGTATTCCATACCTAACACTATCTCATCAGCAACTGCAGTCGCACTGGCTGTCGGGTCCTTCCCACTGAAGCAGCGCTGCCCCCAAGGAACGGATGCGAAATAGTCCCGCATACCATCCCAATCTGCCGACGAGTAGTGCCAAATTTGGCGTTTCGATACCGCTGAAGGCGGTAGCGGGGCCAGAGGCGCTTTGCTGGATACCAAGCAGTGGTCCGAAGATCCTAAAGGAGCTCGAACTTCCACTCGGTAACCAGCTGGGCGACTCGTCAGCAGAAGGTCCAGCAAAGAGGGCGCGTGACCGACTATATCTGGGATCCTGGTGGGCTGGTTCACCAGTTGAGTCAGGTCGTGTGTGAGAGCGAATGCGTGGGCAGTTCTACCGGCATGGTCAGTTTTGGAGGAACTTAACCACAACTCGTGGTGAGCATTGAAGTCCCCCAAAAACACCAATTCCGCCGAAGGAAACCGCTCCTGCGCTTCATCTGCCACCCGACTAAGGTGTTCTATAAGTCGAGTTGTCTCCATGTCGCCATTATGTGATCGGTAGACGCAGACGTAGACACGGCTATGAAAGCCCAAGTCGACGTGTACCACAAGGAGGGAAAAGGAAGGGTCCTCCAGACAGCGCAGACGGTGACAGCAAACGTCTGTCCGAACAAACAAGCAAACTCCGGCTTTGGCTTTAAAGGATTCTTCAAGCACAAAGCCGGGATAGTGCAGGTAGGTGGTGTCAGCTGGACAGATTATTTGTGTCTCCGTCAAAAACAACATTGCTGGCCGTGCCGTCTCAAGATTGTGGTGGACGGCATTGAGGTTTGCATGGAGTCCGCGGATGTTAGCGAACTCGACCTCAAACGGTATGGTTGTGGTGGGGGTGTGCACCGCTGTAGTACCAGTTTTTGTTTTAGGCGCTGTCATGGTGGAGAGAAAGAGGGAGGCGTGAATCGAGGAAATGCTACCGCGATGCAAATAGTCAACGTGCAGCGGCCTGTTTCACCAGGGGTCTGCCTAAAGTTGAGTATCATTAACCCGCCGAACGGAAAGGCCCCCGAACCGCCCCGGGAATGGCCGCCGGGACCCCACCTTCCGGTCACCAACCGGCACGCCGGGCCACCCCGAGATTATGTGTGGCATGGTGAGGCAGCCTCACGAGCTGGTTAGGCTCGCTTGGGCCCCTGTACTGTGCCACGGGCGGCCAGCGGAACAGCCGTTTCTACGGGTCTCCCTGGTCGGCGGGTTAACAAGGTCTTCCTGGCACTGGTTAGACGGAAGCCTTCACAGACCAAATGCATCGCAGCACCATTCACTCGAGCTCTGGTTATACGCTGGCTGATCCCGAAACGCGACCAACAAGCGGTCACTTGACGAGTTTAACACCATGCGTACGGTGGTCACTAACCAGACGGGGCAAGCCCTACCACGCAGTGGAGCATATGGGAGCTCTAAATTCCGTTAGTCGCCTCTTACGACACCCACCGGAGGAGAGGGGCGGTGAATTGTATTCTTTCTCCGTCACCGCACGGATAAATTGCGATAGAGCGAGATAACATAACCGGAAATGGTTAGCTTGAGTTGTGGCCCACTGTACATAATGTACCTCTCTTTCATGCTTGGTGCTCCATGTTTTCTTTGACTCCCAAATATCATTCCAAGTTGGCAAACTATTTCAGTGTAAGGTACTAGAACAACAGAGACGTTAGAAAATAACAACGCAATTTTAGCAAAAGAGATTTGTAATAGTGATTCTTTTTTCCCGGCCAATTTGTTTATGGTGGTTTGTCAAATCGATGTCAATGTCTGTCGCTTAGTTACATACATAATTATTATTTCTTCGAGCAGAATTGCTGTTTATTTGCGTTGTTATTTAAATATCAATATGAATTTATTTTAATGAGGCTACTTAACAAACTAAGTTTATGTCGGTGAGTGCAAGGGTCAGATGAAGGAATGAATAGTTGCCGCTTTTCGCACTGTGTGAATGTAGTGATGCCGTGTGTGTCTCAGTGAAATATTTTAACGTTACAAAGTGAAATGAAAGTTTCAGTGTTATTGTTTACTAAGCTAACTAACTAACTAACTAACTGTTCACTGAGAAGCATAAATTGGTGAAGTTTTGCGTTGTCCAAGCCGCCAAGCAGCCGTTTGTTCTCGCCGTCTCGTCCGACGTGTGCCGAGCGAACCGGGCGATGCCGTGTTCTTAAGTTCCTAAGCTCCTAACTATTCTGCGTTCTGAGTACTAGGCGCGTATAAGCAAGTAAGTACACAGAGTTCACTGACCCATTAGTGATGGGGGACTTGTTTATTTTGATATGACGTTACTAATGAAATATTAAATAAAAATTGCATGGCAAATTAAAGTTAATAATTATGTCTAAGTGACTCTGCATACAAGATCTAAATCGGATACACTTTGGATCTTTTAATTTTGACCACACCTTTCTGTTACACGTTGTATAACCATAATTCTTTATGCATGTTTTCTATGAAAAGTGTACAACGCCAAGAAAAATATCTATACACAGATCATAAAATCACATAGTATATAAAAAGTCCACAGATCATAAAATCACATAGTCGTCTGTTTGTCGGAACGCGTCTGTTTGTCTGTTAGGACAGGCTAATCTCAGGAACCACTGAACGGTTTTTGATGCGGTTTGTTGTAATAGATAGAGCGTCTTTTAAGGGTGCTTAGAAAAAAACGATTGTTTTTTTTTTATTATAACATCATTTTTTAATTAAATAGCGTTTTTGCATCCCTTTTGCTTGTATGCAAATCGCCAGAGAGTGCTGTTTCATGGTTGTCAGCGACATAACAAATTTACTCGAGTTTTAATTTAGATTTTATTAAATTATGACGTTGCGAACCTGGAAAAGGGATTGTCCCTAAAACGCGAGTAAACGTAAAATATGTTTCATTAAAAAGAGAATTTAACTTAAAATATTGTTTTGTATATTGGAGTATCTATCCTGTGTAATTAATTTAGGTCTTTATTGTCTTAATTTAGGTCTTTTTTTATACTTAGCTCGGCTAATGACTCAACTCCACCTGATGATAAGTGGAAACGGAGTCCAGACGCAGTTGTACTTAACTGGTTCAGCGCGAAAACAACGTAGCTACAGTCACCCTCGCCCTGCCAGCCCATAAGGTTTGAAGGACCCCATGTCATAGGAAGGAGGGACAACGAGTGCTGGTAGACTATTCCATCTTTTGGAAGTGCGGCATAGAAACGAGTCACCAAATTTCTTTGGTCTAAATCATATTAATGATTATTATTACTATTTTATTATGTAATTTCTTATTTTTTATTTCAAACGATGCAAAGCTTTTTTCAGGGCTCGTTGCGACACAATACGATAGACAGTGTTTTGGTACGTACAATCGTATTTAAGGTAAACGCTGGTATAGTCGTCAGTGTCCCGAAACTCGTCAACTAAACATTTTAAGCATTTTGTGTGTTTCTATTAATAGAAAATTAAATATTGCTTATGGCGATACACTCTTGATATTATAATGTACGATTGTAAAAGTAACACTTGCCTAAAAGTGTTATGGTGTCGGAAGAACTTAGCAAGAAAAGTGTGCTCCCCGAAAAAAATTGCGATTGCCCGCATTTTGCTACTAAACTGAGTAAACACCACCTCGTATTACTTCACTTGTCAGGCCGCTTCGGATAACAACACGATAAGTGTATTTGTTTATTGGGATAGTTAAATAGATTGTCTAACGTTATAACCTATCATTTGTAATAAGTTTCATATGTATATAGCTTTTTTTGCATGTGACGTTTATTGGTACTCTCTAATTAGTACATGACTCAAAACTCGTCAAAATCGTATGCTTTCTGACGGGTATCGGGACACGCAGCAACAGTTGCACCTAAACTCGTCGTTGTGTTCTTATTACTATGAGTTAAGTTTTATTTTCCTTTGAATCAAAAGAGAATCGTATACTTACTTGGCGACGGATATCGGGGCGCGTGTGACTGCTGTACCTAAGCCCGTCATTGAACTTTATTGCCTTCAGTTACGTTTCATTTTTCTTTGACTCGATTAATTATAGAATTAAAATTAAATTACCTACAATTTACGAGTCATTTAATGATTAAATAAGTTGGTTGTGAAATATGTTTCTGGTTTATATTGATAACTTATAAGTTATCATACCGAATACCTACGACCTAGTATTAATGAAATAGGTGCAGTAGCCTAGTCAATTTATTATTTTACCCAATAAAATCTCAATCTATCTAGATTTATTAATCTCCATCATAAAAGTAGCATAGAGTCTGACTTAATAAATGCATGTTACTGCTTATATTGAATAAAAATATTTCTGTATTATATTTGGAGGAGGTACTTTTGAGCAGATATCTAAAAATAGATTACAAAAATATATGGGTTAAATTGCGAACTTTTGCTTTTTGAAGCCGCTTATTAAGTTCAATTTACCGATTTGCACTCTTTTATAGTTTTACTTTTGCAAAAATATATTTCAAATATAACATGATCGAAACGTGCTTTCCTTAACACCCATTTGCAGTACTTGGCGGCAGAGTTAAAGGCTCTCTTCTTTGCGTGGATACTGCCGTCCCTGCGTTTGCAACCGCGAGCCTGGGCCCAGGCTTGGTACGCTGCTTCCTACCGCGCTTCAGCGTGAGCAAGAGCAGTCATTATTGAACCATGGACGGGCCCTAATGCCTATGGGGACGTCAGAGAATGGGATAAAATATTCCATTCCCTGGCGTATCACGTCTGCGATTGCGCCGGCACAGACAGAAGGTTCGCTCGAAGAGAAGCACAGTTGCCGCCAAGGATAAGACGCGAAGAAGTGCCGCACCTCGTCCCAATCTGCCGACCCATTTTTCCATACTCGCCGATCCGCGATCTCCGAAGGGTAATGTCCGGAGGAGAGCATATAGATACGGATTTCACCAGACAGTGGTCAGAAGATCCCAGTGAAGCCGAGATCGATACTAAGTGTCTGCTTAGGTCAGATTTCAGCAGAAGGTTTAGGCAATTGGGTGTGTGGCCATCAACATCAGGTATGCGGGTTGCTTGGTTCACCAGCTGGGAGAGATTTTGCGATAACGCAAACTTGCGCACCTCTCTTCCAGCATGGTCCGTTTTCTGGAAAGGGAATAGCCAATCGCTATAGTGGGCGTTGAAGTCTCCCAGAAAATCAAGCTCCGCAGTTGGATACCTTCGTTGGGCCAGATCAGCTGCCTCAGTGAGGTGGTCAAACAACCGAGTCGCCTCCTGATCTCCGCTTTGCGACCGATAGACATCGACATAGAGAGTTTTCTCTATGCCGGTGTCTACCAGCAACCATAGTGTGGATGACCCTAAAACCTCGTAAGGTAAATGCAGCTATTAACGACCCCCCTAAAATCTGCATATATTACCGAGGTTGAATTTATTTTCTTGAATTTAACTATAAACAAAGTGTACTTTTGTAAATGAATGAAAAATTTCATGAAAAAATGAAAACACAGTAATAAAGATTTTGTCCCTCAATATATCGTCATATATCGACATATCGTCTATACCAAAAATTTGTTCCAATCTGGCAACCCCACGAGAAACGGTCAGTTTGTGCGCCGCTCGCCGAACGTAAATACACTCATTTTTTTCTTATGAGTTTTTTAAAACATTTTATGATATTTATGCCAACGCCTATTTAATAAGTCGTTGCTAGTATTCTTTCGAATACAAATGAAGCACGTTTCTTGTATTTCAATATGTTTCCTTTTGATAAAATCAATAAATATAATAACACCGTGATAGCTTCCAGGATATGGCAGTTACTGCTTTTTACCGCGGTACCCTCGGTAAAAGCAATCAGTGAAAGCTGAGTTTATTTGATTTTTATTCTAGAATACGGTATTATTTGTCATCAAAAACAGTGCCATGATACTTTCAAATGTCAAAGATAGTTTTGAGACATTTCCGTGGTACAATTTATCAGCTAGAAATCTTAATTTTTGGCAAGAAACATCAAGCATAAAATATAATTTCTTCAAAGTTCCTAAACAAAAAAGACGTCTTGCTTGGCATAAATAATACTTTTTATTTTATTTATTGCCGTATTAAGTAATAGCAGATTGTAGAATAGACATTTTTATTTCCACTTTTGGATTTTATATAACACAACTATCGTTAATTTGTGAGTCGGTATAAGATGAAAGCAAAGCCTATTACCGACACTATTTACCGACCGAAAAATTAACAACCCTCGTTATTAGCACGTATGAGAACCTATTACCGAGTGATATGGGTCGGTAAAATATGCTCATAGTTAATGCATTTCCGATGTAAGTATTTATATTTTTTATTTCAATATAGTTACTTCTACACTCTGTAATACCATTTCAGTACAATGTTTTATCAACGAGAGAATAAAATTTTTCGTCACTCGGAAACAGCTTCCTATAGGAAACTATTACCGAGTATAGACGAGTGACTACCCTTGGTAAATACCTCGGTATTAACTGATCGGTATGTGAGGACCCTCGTTATTACCCGCAGTTGTCTTTCTGATTTAAAAAAAATATTTTTCAGTTATGCAGATAAGTATATAAAGCAAAATTTAGTAATAATAAATAAAAAAAAAATTAACTTCAGAGAAAAAATATATTTATGGGCTTAGCACATTTACTAATGCGTCTTTCCTGACTGTCAATTTGAAATGTCGTTATCACCTGCAATTACCTTAGCTGGTGAGACGTCGACAGCACACGTCATCGTGGACATACGCACAGACCACGGCTTACTTCTTGAACTTATGCTCAAGCGAGTAGCCGGGATACTTAAGGTAGGCTACGTCCAACGGTTTCACTATCTTCTTCTCAGTAAGAAAGAGTAAGTGTGGCTTTTCGGTCTCGAGATGGTAGTGGACCGGTTGGAGGTTTGAGTGCAGACCTCGGATGTTAGTGAGGTGCACTTTGATTGGGAGGAAGTGCAGCCGTTGTACAAACGGCTGCACCTCAAATCAAAGTGCACCTTACTTTTTAAAACTTTCTGCTTCATATTAAGGTGAGGTGGTTTTGCTGGGGTTTCAAAAGCCAGCGAGGCGCAGTTTGGTTGCCAAACACGGCACTCGTAATCTTTAATGTACTAATGAAAAAACTCATGTGGAGACCGCGGGGGCGCCCGTGCCCGGGTCCTTCCTTCCAGTCGCCAACTGGCACGGTGGAGCCATTCCATGATTTTTCACGGGGCAGCCTGTCGTACGTGGCTGGCGCACTACTTGGGCCCCCTATTGCCTGCAGTCGGCCAACGGCTATAACCGTGCCACGCATCCCGCTACCCTCCACGATGAGCTTTCCAACACAGATTTGATCAGAGTCCGAGAACGGTCCTTTTGAAGCTACTGCTAGCCATCAAGCTCCCAAAGTCACTGGCATTTCTACTACGCTACGACGGAACACTGCAAGCTGCTTGACGTCAGGCTTAAATAGGAAGGTGATAGCAAGCCAGGTGGACCCTTTCGAGCCCTACCACCGCTATTGGGGATTTTCAGCCGCCTCTACTTGACAGGGGAGACGTTGCCCGGGGCGGACTGCTAGGAGGTAAATCCCCAACCACCCCAAATCTAAGACAAAAGTGATGGTGTTCGAAAGAGATGAAGAAATAACTGACTGTACGGTAATGATTGGTTACTCCGTGATCATGGCGTGTGCAACTGCGCCGCAATATCAGGGACTCGACAACAAATCAAAACATGGTAAAAACCCCGCTTTTTGTAATATTTACAGTAAAATGTAAATTGCTAAGTTGAGAAGCGTTTTTCAATTAAGCATATTACATTATTTTGTATTATTTAGTTGTTTTTAAAAAATCGTGTCTAAAAAATGAACTTTAAGTTCAAAGACAAAGAGTTCAAATTGGTGATGAAAATTGACGAGTTTTAGGTCATTTTGACGATTATTGGGACAAAGCCGTCGACTATTGGTACATATGGCACATTTTTTAATTGATTAAATATCTAATTTTTTGCTGTGTTTCACCGATAATAATGCAATATTTTCTAAAAAGATGAATAAATTGTTTACCTCGCCATGCAATCAATTTTTTTCTAAGTCAACTGGTTTTTACGTGGGAGGGCTGCAAAGTCAACTTATTTCAGAACCTGACGAGTAATGGGCCGTTTACCTTACGCGTTGCTGGTCGTAAAGCTCGCTTCCAGGGTTACCAAATAAGAAAAGAAAAGTGAAAAAAATTAAATTTTCATAAAATCTTAAATTTTATCTTTACTAATATTATAAAGAGGAAAGCTTTGTGATTTTGTATGTATGTATGTTTGCAACGAATAAACTCAAAAACTACTAAACTAATTTAAAAAATTCTTTCACTATTAGAATGCTAGGTTATAAGTATTAAAAAAAAGAAATGCGGAACGAAGTTAGCCGGGTCAGCTAGTATTTCATAAAATATATTACATAGTAGGTAAGTTGCGTAAGCACTTTACATTATTATTTTTTTTCTTTACATTACTTTAAATTTATAATATTGTGTTTATTGTTGACAGACTGAATGATGATGCAAATAATTATGTCGACGTTAAAAAGTTTACAACGCACAACACGAATAAAAATAAATAAAATGACAACAGAAAATAAATAATTTAATGATTTTAATATATTCAGTAAATATATAGGGACATTGGTGTTCTGAAATTCCAGATTTACCTACTCCGGACAAAGAATATTTTTTTTGAGTTTTTCGGGATTTCCCGGACGTATGGCAACTCTAATAACACCGTTAAACGCTTGGCTAAGCACAAGATATGATGCTGTGCGTTGTCTTACATCTTAACGTCATCATAAATCTTTACATCATCTAGCCAACGTCAATTCGTCGGTTGGTGGCTCAATCCATATTTGTTGGTTTAGTAAATGTAACGAAAAAATGCCGTACAAAGGGAGTGTCAATGATCTCATAACTTCTCTAATATAATTAATTGCTTTTTAGGTGATATTGGATATATAAGTGAGTAGGTATCGTAGAATGGGGTCACTTCGAATCAAGTGTAACATTACCGTACATAACAGATTCTTTATAGCTGCTAAAATTGCTATTCCAAAATCATTTATCATCAGGATTATTCCCAATTACATAATTATAAAAAGTCTAAACTATTAGCACAGAATACATAATAGTACAAGCTATTACGTTAAAATAAACAAAATCATTACATTAATAAATTCAATTTTATCTTACAAATTATTCAATACGGTATTCAGGGTAATCTCTATTCTATAGATGGCTATGCTCTTATCTTGCACATATAAGTCAATTAGTAGCTCTTAGGGGATACAAGTCTGCTGCTATCGACGTGACCTCAGGTGTTCCTCAAGGTTCCCATTTTTCCCCTTTGCTATTTGCAATTTTTATTAACGATCTAATTGACCGACTAAACTGTGAATACCTACTTTATGCAGATGACCTTAAAATATTTACTAATAGTATTAAAAACATTGATGACTGCTGCACTCTTCAAAAAGACATTGACATAAGTAGTTAAAGATTGGTGCGTAATCAATAATATGTACCTAAATAATAATTAATGTTTTGTCATATCTTTTACAAGAAAACGAATACCACAAAATTATAACTACAAATTGAACAATTGCGCTTTGTCTCGATGCACTTAACTGCGAAGGACATTGGCATAATTTTTGATGGTAAACTTTCATTCCGTCAACACTATGAACATGTGTTAAAAAGATGTAATGGTCTTTTAGGTTTTATATTTAGATCCACAAAAGGTTTTAAGAAACCAAAAAGTATATTATGTCTTTATTACAGCATAATACGTAGTATTTTAGAATACGGTTGTACAATTTGGAGCCCATTCTATAAAATACACATAGAAAGAATTGAAAGCATTCAGAAAAAGTGTTTAAGATTTCTATCTTATTGCTTTCATTTAGGCAGGTCTCTTCAATCTTACGAACTTCGAATGATTAAGTTTGGTGTTATTTCGCTTGCGGTTCGTCGAGAGCAGTATGATTTAATTTACTTGTTTAAAATATTGCTCTCAATAATCGATTCCCCTGAATTGCTTTCATTAATTCAAATAAATACTTTGTATGGAACCCGGGCGCCTAAGACTTTTGTACTAAATGTCTATAAAAATAATACATCATATTACAATCCCAATGTCAGAATGTGCCGTCTATACAATGAACTGGTTTTACTTAATAACAACATCGTCATATTTTCCATGAAAATACATTAATAAAAAAAAAATTTCGGTTAATTCTCGGTTCGACATCTCCCACTTATTAAGAAAACGTTGTCAACATTACCTAGAATAAGTTTTCAGTTTGTTATATTTCTATTATTCACCATTCTATGTATATAATTAGTTTTCAATTAGATATAGTTTTGGATTAGGTAAACATTAACATAGACGCTTATTATTAATCGTGATGTGTACACATGTTTTAGATAGGAATTTAGCTCTTATACAATTTATCATGCTCTTTTTGTTAGTTTTTAATTTTTATCTGTTTTGTGTAGCTAATAAATAAATAATAAAATCAATAATAAATCATTAGATATTTCATAAAAAACTAATAAATATACCTAAACTAAAAATTACAAGATTTAACAATGTGTTTGAGTCTATGTAATATGTTATTACTTATTACTGTAGTCTATTTCAACTCCGCCATCGTATCCACCGCTAAGTTGCCTGGAAGGTATCGCTATTAGTGATAAGGCCGCAGTTTGTGCGATTTCTAAAACGATGTAAATAGTGACTAGAGTAGATTTGGTGATTTGGTGCATGAATGGATGAATCTACTATTTTGTGAAGGTACAATAAGTGATACCTTTCACGGCGGGCATGCAAAGGGATCCTAATTTGGACAGACTTTTTGTATTTATATACTCAGGAAATTCGCTTTTCGAATCATCTCGCGGACTCAGTATACCCCTTCTACATCGGGCAGGATCTTAACACTGTGGACATTCGCGGCCCGTCGCGGTATTCCCTTCGGACATACCTCTCTTTGGTCAAAGTCAAAAGTATTTTTTTTTAAGAAAAAGTGCTTTTGAACGTCCAATTTTTTCCTACAACTCATTCAGGACGTCAATTTTTAGCTGTGAAGAAGAGCGCAATTTACTGCACAGCTTTAATAGAAGTAACTACATTAAAACAAAAGAAAAATAAAATAAGATAGAGAAATGAAGCGCTAAACCTCTCTGGTGGGTGGGAGCTCTACACCTTGAGGAGTTATTCGCGGGGAGAAAATTTTCCTTCCGAAAGTTTTGACAGCCAAGCATAATCATTACCTAAGTGACCGACAAAATGTTTGCGGGTGAGGAAATGTAAACAACGTTGTTGAAAGGTTTCAGACCTTACCTTCAAACTTTCAACCTTTTGTTAACTTTTCAACAACAGCAACAAAAAACATAACACTCCTTTTTTTTGGCAGTTCGTGTAAAAAAGAGTTTCGGCAATAACATTATACAGCCTTATATAGGTATTTTCTTTGTTTTAATACGACTAAAAGCAATTCACCTTTAACTTACTAATAACAGAATAACAGAACGGAATAGAAATTCGAAGATAATATAGGTAGGTACTCTGTTTGTATGTACAAAAGATTGGAAACTTTAACAGGGCGTTCCACGGCTATGCCACACGGAAGGAAAGAACCATAAATAATGTAGATGGAATAAAAAATTAAACTAAATTAAACAGTCGGTCCGTCCGCTCACGACCAGTCTCACAGCTTTTGAGGAAGCCCCGTGGATGGGCGAAACACGTCGGGTATCGGTGTTGGTGTGCATCCATAGATTCTTCTGCATTTGCATACTTTTTGGAGGCGGGAGGGCGGTGCGTGCGACTGCATATCCAAGCTGGATAAACGAGTGATTTCGCGGAACTAACACTACATTTATTTCAATTGCATTTTTGTGAAATTTTAAACTGCATTGTTTTTTTTGAAGATGCACATGCAGAATGATCAGTTTGTGCAAGCAAACATGCACACCAAAACCGAGATTCCGACACTTGTTTCGCCACTCAATGGGGCATCCTTAGGAGCATTTGAAGTATGTTTTGTTTCAAAGTCAAAGTCAAAGTCAAAGGTATTTATTGCATTTCATGTGGTGAAAATAGGTGTACATTTAGGATTTCTCACGTACCAAAACATGAGCCCTGGTTGGGCACGGCAACATAAATTATATTTTTTCCATCTATACTAAATACATTAATATATTAATTAAATTAAATTAAATTAAATTAAATTAAATTAAATAAAAAAACGTATAGTTATAACTGTTTGTCCCTTGATAATAACAAACAAAAAACAATCAACTTACATAGCAATACAGTCATCCATTTCACTTCGAAAGCCAACATCCACAAGCCGTAGGCGGCGAGCAGATGTACATGGATGAAGAACAGGACTGCTGGCCAGTTGGCTTCTCTCGACTTGCTGAGCTCTTCTGGCCTCGCTTCCTCTGACATCTTGCTGGCCTGAAACATGGTACTGAAGTCAATAGGAGCTGTTACATCATCATCATCTTTCAATAAGAGAAAAAAGAGCACTCGTGATATCATAGCGTGAGAATTAGTCACTCGTTTAAAAGTCGCCCCCCAGGCAGTCCTACGTGAACGTATTAATAGAAAGACGGATAGATAGAAAGATAAGTAGATTTATTTGCACTAAAACATGCACAGAGCACACATTTTAGAACATAATTTAATAAATATTAAAATGTATGTACGAGTACAGCGATAAACATAAAATTAACAGAAACATTGGTTAACAACATTATTATAAAAAAAACAATTACGATACGATTATGGTTATATATAATTTACGCAAAAAAATGTTATTTAAATGACCATGAGCGGGATTTGATCCCGCACCATAAGTAATTTTTTTCAAACATTACAATGCTTTTAGGCTTTAGGCTAAGTTAGCACTTAAGGAATGATAAAAAAATGCTTTCTTTGCTTTAGGAAAATACAGTGATTTAGTATTAAAATGTATAAATATTCTTAGGCAACCCGACGTCAATCGTTTATCTATTGTGGGACAGCTTTTAAGAGAACATTATTTAAAATAACTAATAGTGTCTGTCGGTATTAATTTCCGTGTCCATTAATTATAAGATTTATCATGTACGAGTACGAGTAGTTTGAATTCAGAACAACGTACTTTGATGTTGTTTTGTTTTTGATTTTCGTGTGAACTATATAGAGCTGTAAAACTGCAAATTGTAATTAAATTACATTTACGAATGACACAATCAATAGTATTTTCCCTCATTCCCTCAAAAATAAATTAATAATAAGTAAAAGGAGTAGTAGCTATTCTAGATACTATGTAGAAATACGATGACATACAACACGAAGTTTGCAGAGAGACATTAAGAAAATAGATGCACTGTTTGTACATAAAATGCTTTTGTTTGTTTGCCCTGCTTTATATCAAAACGGAACAAACTTACATATAAGTACTCTATGAACTCAGTGTTTGTCAACTGGAATTCCTGTATCCATTCCTTACTAGAACAGAGAGAATACGTTAAGTTCTCCTATTACTCTGCAAATAGGTATGTATCTTCTGTGTCAAGAGATGTGGACAGGCGCTTGCAAGTAGATACAATATACACTGACTTTTCGAGTGCTTTTGACAAGGTAAATTACCAGGTGTTACTAACAAAACTTAGTAATGTTGGTGTGGGTGGGACGCTGTTGCAATGGTTTGCCTCGTATTTGACAGCAAGATCACAGACTGTGGCTGTGAACGGCTTTGAGTCCGACGTATTTTTCGCTGAGTCTGGTGTACCACAGGGCTCTCATCTGGGTCCTCTCTTATTCTTAATATATATGAACGACATCGTGAATAGGCCATGGTAGGGTGTCCATGTTTGCTGACGATCTCAAGATGAGTTACACTGTTAAAAGCTCCAGTGACACTGCTTTCTTGCAGTCTGATTTAGACAATCTCTCTGACTGGTGTGCTAACAATGGAATGCTGTTAAATCCCAATAAATGCTTTCACATTAGTTACACCAGAAAGAGAAACCCTATTAAAACCGTCTACGAACTGGAAGGTACGACTCTTACGAAGGTTAGTGAGATTAAGGACTTAGGCGTCATGCTTGACAGCAAGCTGAAACTAGCCCCACATATTGAAAAAATAATAAAACGTGCGGCCAGTATGTTGGGATTCTTGAAAAAAAGCGCCAAAGGTTTTCGAAACGTTAAAACTAAGATTGTTCTCTTCAACACCCTGGTGCGCAGTCACCTCGAATTCGCAAGCGTGGTCTGGAACCCTGTCTATAGTGCAGCGTCACAACGTATAGAATCTATACAGCGAGCATTCACACGCTATCTTGCCTTTTCATCCCCAGGCATATCCCACAGACATCCCTACAGTCTACGACTAGCATTTTTAAAAATGACAACCCTGCGAAACCGCCGTTCGATTGCAGATTTAATGTTTCTGTACAAATTAATAAACAACAAAATCAAAAATATAAATCTCCTAAACCAAATTAAAATAAACGTTCCTTGCAGATATCCCAGATTTCCAATAAAAAAAATATTTTACCTTTCGGACCATAAAACCAATTTAGGCGCACACTACCCTCTTGCCAGAGTATGTAAGGAGTACAACGAGATTTCCCATAGAATCCCTACAATTGACATTTTTAACGACTCTTCTGGAATTTTCAAAAAGAAATTGACTGCAATAAGTTAGTCCGATTGTAATTGGCATAATATTTTCTGTATATTTTGATTTAAGTTAATCTATTGGAAGACAACTGTACAACGAATGTTGTGTATACCTATAATTGGCAAACATATTTAAGACACTACCCTTGTAAAATTCATTTTAATTGTTTATGTGTATTGCTGTTGGTGTACCTTAAAAAAAAAAATAGGTTCTATATAGAGAGCAATTCAGTAAAAAATTAAGCTACAATTAAGTACTCTTCAAGAAGATGCAAAGTTAGGAATATACAGTTACCCACTGAAAATAAATCAAAATAAGTTCATTTAAGTACTTTTGTGAATGACTTTAATAATAATAATTTTTTTTTGGTTTGTATCGCCTATTTTAAAAAGAGGTCTTAAGGCCTTAATTCCGTAGTCCGAACAGCTCGTGCTATGAACGGCCTAACGACCCAATATTTATGCACTAAGATTTTCGATTAATTCATTGCTCGAAGGCTAATGTGCATTGATATCATACAATAGTTTATTATCCTTTTTTAAACTTTTAGCCCCTTACAAATAAACAAAAAATAAGGTCCGAATAGTTATTCCGTGTTTTGTTCCTGTCATCTAACCTGTATGCAGTCACTCATCTAAATATTAAATCAATTCTTACCCATAAATTTTTAATAAAAGATCACACACAAAACGAGGGTGGTAATATTCATAGCCTCATATAAAAGGAGATTACAAAAAATCTAAAATCCGGTCCAATACAATCCCCTCACCAATATGTAGCCATAATTAAAAACGCAAAGAAGTCTGGCAAGAAATTTTCAGTACATGAACTGACATTTGAGTCATTTGAAACTTCAAGAACATTGGGGTCTTAATTTTAATAAAACTAAAGACGGGAAAACTGTCTTATGGAATGATCTATAAAGGTGATAAGAGTGAGCAAAGATACACCTTTTTTAATTTTTCATAAAAACTTCGCACAAAGATAGTGAATACCAGGAAGTGAGCGTAAGAAAAAGAGAAAGAAAATGCTTTCTCTGTGTGAAATTGTACCAACTAATGTCTACATACAAAGGCAAGAACTAGGCGATAATAAGAAGAAAGATCTGAAAGAGCTATTATGAAAAAAAACTATTCCAAATTCTTATTCGGACTTTTATAACTCTATTATTTAGTGTACCTATTAGTGTACCAACACAACAACTAACATTGTTTAATTTTTGATTACATACCAAAGTTATTTAAAAAAGAGAGTTCCTTAACTTTAAATATTATGTTTCTTTAGAAATTTTTATTTTATGTTTTACTAGCTCTTGTTCGCGGGTTTGCTCACGTGGCCTACACGAGTAACATGTCACGTTATTTCAACATTAAGATTTTAATTTTTCATCAATATAAAGCCCATGCATGTGAGCTAGAATTAGTAAAAAGTTTCTAACGCAAAACAACGTAATAGATCACTCTGTATAAGTAATTTTGGTCCGTTTTGAAACCTCCTGTACAATTGTCATGCCTAAAGACCGGATTATATGCATTTGCATATTTGCATATGCATTTGCATATTTAAGCCATCCTCAGCGGTAATAGCATATTTTACTTAAGATCTAGTTATGATGCATATTATTGATACATTTACAATATTTTTCGAGAACAGCGCACTCAGCAGCCACGCGTCTTTTGTTTTGGTACCTACGTTTGTGACAAATTGATAGTTTTGTTAATGGAACGCAGAACTTTTGCCAGAAACTATAAGTGCTAACATGGCACCAAAGTTCAAATTGTGCCCAGGTACCTCAGTGGATGTGGAGCGATCCTTTTCCACTTATAAATATATATTGAATGATCGACGACACAATCTTACTACTGAACATTTGGAACAATACTTGATTGTTTACGTTTACAAAAATATGAAAAATTTGTAAAGTAATATAACGCTATGTTACTTCACCTATTATAGTCTATCAATAGATAATTTATTAATTGTATGCTGATTTTGAAATAAAATTATTAAAATTACTTTTTCTTTTTTTGGACTCCTAAAACTTATTATTTAATTTTGCATATTTTACGTATTTTCATGCATATTTCATGCATATTTCAAGCATTTTTCATGCATATTTGCATGCATATAACAAGCTTTTTATGTTGCATATAATCCGGTCCCTCGATGCCCTACTTAAGGGATCATTTTCTAAAATATTTGAAACTCTTCATCATTATGAAGAGTTTACTAACCAGACATAGACATAGACATTTCTAACCAGGCCAAATGTCGAAATTTAAGGAATGACAGATTTCCATACAAACTTTCCACCCTTATTTCACCTCTTTAGGAGTGGTTTTTTGAAAATGCAAAACACGTCATTCTTTAATTTTATTGAAAAATCTATATATCGAATCAATTATTCATTTTTATATTTATTACTTAAAAAGAACGATTTTACCAAAAAAATCTTCCCTTTTTTTACTGTTGTAAAGAAAAATAAACAAAATTCCTGAGACACGTCATTCTTTATTTCTTTTCAAAAAGCCAAATACCAATTTTCATGTATTTTACTTCAAAACTGACGGACTTTCATACAAACTTTCAACCCCTATTTGACCCCCTTAGGGTACGATTTCCGTAAAATCCTTTCTTAGTGGCTGGTTACGTCACTCAATTAACCTACAGTCCAAATTCTATTTCACTAGCTTCAGCGGTTTTGACTCGGCGATGATGAATCAGTTAGGACAAGTCATTATTATGTATACAGGGCGTCCCAAGACTATGGGACATGAAGGGAAAGTACCATAAATATCGTAGATAGGATATTTTGCTGAAAGAAGACCTTATGTTATTTTTAAAAGTTAGTAATACTGCATTCAAAGATATTCTACAAATTACTTGCTTCGTCTGGTGGCAATCGAACAGACTTAAACGTAAAAAAAATCACCCGTATTTTTTATGCCAATCGAAAGGTGAACAAAAAATAATAATTAGGCAACAAGTAAAATAAGTCCTCATAGCAAAAACTTCTGTAACAATTTCCCAAAAATCGTCTTTTTTGATTTTTTTTAAATTTTAAAAGGAGGCAAACAAGCAGACGGGTCACCTGATGGAAAGTAATCACCGCTGCCCATGGATACCCGCAAAACCAAAGTTGCCGGCCTTGAGGAAGGAGTTGGATCTTGAGTTGAGTCAGTATTCCATTAGTATTTTTATAAATTTTTATAATATAATTATAATTTAATTTTTATTTTTATATATTTTTTTCTAAAATTATAAACCGTTCGTAAAGTTCGTAAACGTGCACGAGTGTTGGCAAATTAAATAAAACAGTTTTCAAATTGTCTCAAGGAGTCCGCGTGAGGTCTTACTTAGCCCCACATCTTTACTGAGATACTCAAGGGGGTTTGGGGCGTATATCACTTAATTTTATCACTTCTCCTTACTATTATTATTCATCATCATCATAATATTAACATAAGAAATATTATCTAATTTTACTATAACTTGTAAGAAAATTACTTTGACACTGTCTAAATGTGCTAACCGCACAAAGCCATAAACTAAAAGAAAGAAAAAAAATTAACAAGTCTTACATTTGACATCTCACCTTTTGAAATCAATATTACAATAGAAAATAGAATATTGAATTAACAATGACGTATATAATAATATTATTATTCAATAATCAATAATAGTATTACTCTGCCTACCCCTAGTGCAGAGACCGCGAACCTTTACGTATCAACGTGCCATTTTCTAAATAAATGTTTATTGAGGCCACAGACGTGCCATCAAATAGTTTTGAGTTTGTGATTATTGGGAAAATAACAATAATAAATACTCAAAACTCAAAATTTACTACAAAAAAATAGGTACATTTTGCAATGTTTCAGTTACACGCGTAATTTAATTTAAAGTTAAAATAGTGTGACTTCTGTTCTTACAGACTAGATGACAAATAACATATATTAGGGTTGTAAGATGTTACTTTTAGCAGAATGCTTGCTGAACTGGAGTCATCTGTCAAACGGTTTCTAACCGAGTGTTTAATGTTATTCATCTCTGAAAATAATTACTACTAATGTTCAAATTTACTAATTGTTTAAAATTTCGAGTTTTTCGATTTTCATATAATACCTACCACACTTTTTTTTCGTAATGCATAATGAATTTTGTGATCAGTGACGTGCCCAAAATACTGTGTTGCGTGCCATTAATGGCACGAGTGCCATCGGTTCGCCGTCACTGCCTAGTGTATATAAAAAAAACCGGAGGCACGGAGGGAGGGCAGCCCCTGCCCGTTGTGACAAACCACAGGCAGGTGTGACAGGAGTCACACTGTTACTGTTACTTTCTACGAAATCACTCCCACATGTTACAAAGTTACACATCTCACGAAATCACTCCCACAAGCTTCCCCGACTTCCAGTTACACACTTGTTACACTGTATAGACACTTCCGTCCCATTTCTACGCTGTTACGGCTTACTTCGGAAAGATAAGGTGAGTTAAATGTTAGCCATACATATTCTCGTTTTCCTAAACGTAATCAAATTGAGAAGAAAACTCGCTATACGCACCCAGGTGAGATGAAGGCCAAGGCGTTTGTCAATTATCTCTTTCAATGACGTTTCAATTCGGAAAATGTGTTGTAAATATTTCATCAAACGGAATTCGAACTGTCTGTTTAATTTACAAAACTTGCGTCGCTGCAGCCTCGGTATAGGGGCAAGACACCATTGAGGCGAAGCGGAGCTGAGCTGTGTGGAAATCAACTAATAGAGTTCCATAGCGCAGAAGAGATGTTAAGCCAAATGCAAGCCTATCCAACTATAAAAAAAAATTCACAGATTTCGCAGTCCCCGCAAGATTCGGAGCATTGAAAATAAATACAACAATTTACGAAAAAACAAACATTTTATCTTAAAAAAATAAAGATCTTTTCTTTAAAATTTTTCAAAATTTTAGTAACTGATTTTCTAAGTGTTAACTTTAATGCATTTCTCGCCTGCATCCGAATCTTTTAACACCATTACCATGACGATCGGTCAATAATCAAAGAAGCTACATCACTTTTTATATACGGAATTGCCCGTTTTTCTACAATACCAAATTTAAAGGGGTCACAATTATTAACCGATTTTCAATATTTTTTCACCCCTTTGTAGCTAAACTAATACCCTAGGACACTTTTTTTAATTTTTTTCTTAAGTCGGTTTTTTTTTAATTATTTACAATTTAGTATACAAACATCCCCCAAAAAACCAGATATTTTTAACATTCAAAATTCCAAAAAAAGTTTAAATTCCTCAAATCTTGGTACTATTTTCATCTCGATTCTCTCAAAATCCTCGGAGCTAAGGTCAAAAATACGTTTCAGGCGATTTGCATCTGATAAGCATTTTCAATGGTGTGCACACCAATATGGTATGTAATACTTATATAATTCTGAATTTGAATTTTTATTTGATTGATTTCCACGCTCAGCTCCGCTCAGTTCCGCTCAGCTACACTCCACCCCAATGGAGTCTTACCCATACTCTGCTGCGCAATATTCTACTATGACAATACACAGTTAGTTAGTAAGAGTATATCACGCTAACGAGATTCACGACACTAACGGGCTTGTTTTGTTTCGCCTCGTGAATTCGCCTGGCTGGAGAAGCTACCACCAACAGTCTGTCGCCATAGCAACAGGGTGCCTAGTGTGAGTTTTGTTTACTATCCGTATTAATTCGATTACGTTTACGAAAACGCAAATTAGTATGGCATTGAAGCAGCGCTTCCTGGCGGCATACGAGAGGAGTTAACATTTTGCCATACAAATAACTATAACCGCCTCTGTGGTCTAGTGGTTAAGACCACCGGTTTAGACCCAGAGGTCCCGGGTTCGATTCCCAGCGGGGGTACATCTTTGTGTACTCGGTTTGGTTGGTGGTAGGACTTGTTTGTCCGCCTGGCTAGCTACCACCATCTTATCTAAATATGTCGCCATAACAACAATGTTTGTAGCATTGTTGTGTTCCGGCAGCTAGAGATAAGATAGCCAGTGCCTCACTAGTTGAGGATCCCGGGTGAAGTGCGCTTCCACCAAATGGCCTTATCATCACTTAACATCAGGTGAGATCAAGGCACTGTGCTTACTCGTAAATATAAAAAAAAAAGTCTCGCACTTGGCACCCATCATTGTTGTGGTCTGTAGGCAAGCAAGGTAGCCAGTTGCGGAAGTATCCTATATATATATATATATATATATCCAGTATCCTTTTAGGAGACAGGATTTTACGAACTTACTTTTCTTAGAATACCGCGCACTATGAGGAATAAAATGGTTGTAATTAATTTATTAGAATCCATTTCTAGATTTGGTGCGATCTTTTTTATATAGTTTAAACTTTAAAATTAATTTCCCATGAATGACCATTTGACGCTTAAACAGTTTTATACGCAGTTATGTATGAAAAACAAAATTGTTATAGAGGTTTTGGGTTTTCAATAACTCTATTTAAATAACAATTTATTATTTTTATACTGTCTTTATTCTGTTTTAAGGTGGACTTATATTTGTCTGACGTGTCGTGTCGTGATGCATCAGAACGGAATCGGTTTCATACATTTAATATGGAAACGTTTATATTTTTAGTGTTGTGACGTGTCGTGATGGCTTAGTGTAAATGTATGAAACCGATTCCGTTCTGATGCATCACGACAAGACACGTCAGACCAATATAAATCCACCTTCACTTGTCATCGTTCTGTCATCAATTGACATGAATTTCTTAATTTATTTTCTATATTATAAAAAAATTGGTCTTAGCTTTATTATGCTTTTCTTTTTTAATACACTTAGTCCACTTCCATTTTCCTTCTTACATTGCCTGCTTTACATACAGGAATAATATGTATACGCACCTGAATAAATGTACCTAATCCACTCTAGTGGAAACATATTCAAATGTCATTAATTCTGCATTGTTTTTTCGCTGTCGTCGATAAGTCTATGTGTCTATCTTATTTACAAAGATACACCCTTGGCCTACATAACTATATTAAGAAAACTTAGGAGTAGTACAGCACTATCCTAAAGACCAAAGATTCACGTGTCTATGGGCCCCGTGTCGCTTAGGAGCCCATCGGTAAGAGAAAAAAATCTTTTTCCTACAATTTTCCAAAGAGGTAAGGTAGAGTTCAAAAATAACTACTGCCAATAATTTAATAATAATAATAATTCATTTAATTCAGACCATTTGATCCTTTATGATGATTGATGATTTAAAGAACGCCTTGCCCACTTATACTTTCCGAACGAGTATATATAAAAGAAAAACTTAGAAAAGTAAATATTTAACCATAAGCTTTTCTTATTATTTTTTGATGACAACAAAACATTATACAATATTGTATATTTTAAATATGTGATTTAAAAAATATTTTGCTTATTCGAAGATAGGGGGCCCCGAAATAAGCAGTGCTTAGGGGCCTAAACATGGCTTGATCCGGCTCTGCTTTGGAGATAACAGATCTGGAAATTTAGCACAGTTAAGAGTCGTTAGTACAAACTCTAAACAATTATAACCTAAATCAAGCTGTTTCAATTCGGCCATGCCAAGCTTCTGGATCTGAGATTAACATGAATCAATTTAACGTGACATGACTAGGTTATTTAAATTTAGTCCTTATGGCGCTAAAACGTATAAATTGCGTTAACAACACACTAACTCCAAGAAAATAATTTACATTTTCTAAATTTAGTTAATTTATTTTAATTTTATTTAAATTTAATGTAAATTGACATTCACTCACATGCCCTGCGTTTGGCAAAACAGACGTTCAAAATGACTGAATAATAATAAATAAAATGATTGTTTTAGGTGAATAAATGATAACTTCATTTTATTTCATTTTGCAACAACTTTTTAATGTTCCAAAATGCAGAATTGTAAATTTTCTCGATAGAAAAACATCTAAAGTCGAAGTGAATTTGGATGTTTTTCTACTAGTTTCACTAAACAGTATGTAATTCTTATTTAAAGTCTATTTAAAAAAAAAACATCTAAATTTATAATGATGCAATTTGGATCAATTGGATCCCTGTACCTATGCAGATCGACAGAAAGCGCTTTTTCTTGATTGTCAGCGCCTTAATGACATTGAAACACTTTTTACGAATTTTAGTTGCACTGTAGGTATTATTATTTTAAAATAATTGGGGAGCTCGTGGCGCAGTGGTTGACGCGCAGAGTTGGCGACTGCTAATGTTAAGCAACTTTCGCAAAGGTCGGTTATCGAATGGGTGATCAAAAATTTTTCGTTTCGTGCTTCGGAAGGCACGTAATGCCATTGGCCCTGGTTTATTATTGTTAAGGGCTGTATTAGCAGCTGTTACGCGCCGCACTTCACAGTGTGCGAACGTTAACAATGGTAGATGTGAACGGGTCAATGACCTCCAAAATGTTAAAGTGCGCGAATTGCAATTCAGTTATAAACGAGATTCTAGCTTTTATTCAAAACCTAGACTCAGAGGATTCAATGATCAGACTGTGTACTACGACGTTTAAAGCCGAAGAAATGAGTGCAGCAAAAAATCTTTTATTTACCTCCGTCAAGACAACGGAAAGAAAGATCAACCGCACAAGAGATGGAAAAACGCAACGAGAACTAGAAGAAATAATTACGCTGATTAAACAGAAAGATCCTGAAGAGATGCCGATCTTTGTCGCCCGTGACCTTCAAAAACTACTTCAACTACTAAACTAAACTAAACTAACTAGGCATGACCCGAGGCAAGTTCCCCGGGCACGATGACCTCGATCAGTATCGAGCATTTTCAGCATGCAGGGCCACACCTCCCAAGGTTTCAGGGACTATTTACGCTACGCTCTGTATTAGGCAATCCTACCTGCCAAATGAACCGATGAAGACGGTGGTAATGCCTATAGTTAAGAACAAGACTGGAGACAATTCCGACAAGTGCAACTACCGCCCGACGAGTACAGATTGGAGTGTGGAGTAACACAGGGGAGGCTAACGTCTCCTTCACTCTTCAACTTCTACATGAACAGGCTGATTGTTGAGCTGAGCAACGTAAGAGTAGACTGCTCGATCGATGGTCACTGTATCAACAGTATTAGCATAGTAGAATGAAACAAGTAGGCCGACTCGGCCCCCGAGCAAGCGATAATCACCTAAACTTGTAGGGCTGTCGCTTTTAATTAGAATGAGGTAGGTATCTACATATAAAATAAGAACATACTTAGAAATATGAATTCATGGATTCCAGAGAACCCCCGACCTACCTAAACGTAGTTTGTTAACTGTACAACACAACAACTTACAATAGGTAAGTAGGTACGGTCAACAGCACATCACGGTAAACACTTGCAGTTCGATATTAGTACTTACTAGCGGCCCGCTCGCGACTTCGTCTGCTTCAGTGAACACCCGTATCCTATAGAACCCTATGGCAGCGCAGCGCCACCTACCGGGTCCAATTATATGCATGTTTTATACATATAAACCTTCCTCTTGAATCACTCTATCTATTAAAAAAACCGCATCATAATCCGTTGCGTAGTTTCAAAGATTTAAGCATACAAAGGGACATAGGGACAGAGAAAGCGACTTTGTTTTATACTATGTAGTGATGCCCACAACATAAGAGCGGTACAAAGTCCAAAATGTTTAGTCTGACTGTACCTAATTAGTACCTTGTTTTCACGGTAGGGTGTACCGTGTAATCTAATAAATTAAACTTACAAATCCTTAGGTACATGTATTTACCTCTCTAATCTGAAGCAGAACTTAACTCTTTCGGTACCTAGTAAATAACTAACACAAAATAATGTAATTAGGTTAGGCAGGAGGTACTCACCGTTCTTGTTCGGTAGGTAAGGTAAAGAAGGACAATTCTGGATTTGACAAGCTGCTATTTAGACATCCGTAAACACTGCAATATCTCCTGAATTTTTTTGTAGCCATCGTTGACTTACGTTTCACAAATTATATATAACCTACGAGCGGCAGCGGCGGCGCGGCGGGCGCAGCGACGAAACAAGCAGGCGCGCGCGGCATTACGTGGCTCAGTCGCGACTGGCGCAGCATTATTAGCAATAAACTTTGTCAGTGTGTGCGTGCGACGATGCGTACGGACGGGTTGGCTCGGCTGCGCTCACATACAAGCCGCGCTCGGTGCGTATGTATGAAGATGGCCTACTTGTTTCATTCTACTATGGTATTAGTTACGCAGATGATACCTATGGTGTTGCTCAGCCCATCAGTGGCCGCGCTCAGAAAGTTGGTAGGTGTGTGTGAGCAGTATGCGAGGGTTTACGGTCTTTTATGTAATGTAAGAAAAAATGAGCTCTTAATATTTCAAGCCAAGGTTCGTACCTAAGCTGGGAGATGTGATGCCTGTGATGCTTAACGGTATGGCTCTTAATCGAGTTAAAGAATTTATCTACACTAATGTTGTAACATTCTACTTATGTTTCCAATACTTGACATATAATTACTACTGTTATAGCGCAGACAACAAAACACTCAATTTAAGCAATTTCACATGATGGTATAATATCCACATCGATATCGTAAAATCTCATTATAACATCAATAAAACGCGACCAATTAACCTGGCGAGCCTTATGTCAAAGCCTCATACAAGTTGTATAAAATTTTGATATTAGGCTGGCTTTTGAAAACAGTTGGGTTATACGTGAAAACTTCGTCGAAACTACTAAACTTACATACACAAAACTCTTTGGTAAGATCTTGTGCCAATTAAATAAAAAAAGAACAGCGCGCGCTCGCTCCTGATTGGCCCTGCGCGCGCAGCTGCGCTCTCATTGGTTAGATTTTAATGGCGGCAAGTTCACTGTGACAATACACGTACGCGTGAATTTAATGTTTCGCAATGTGTTTTGTTTTTAAAATACAAATTAAAAGTTAAAAATGGACAGCGACGATGATATTTGTACGCCTCCGGATATTCTAGAATTGGCAACAAAAGTAACTCACAATCTTTTGCCAGAAAAATCTAGAAAATTATATGAAAAAGAATATAATAACTTTTTGGCATGGAAGATCGAAAAGAAAACTACATCATTTTCTGAAAATGTCATTCTTGTGTATCTCAAAGACCTCTCCGACAAATTCAAGCCATCTTCTATGTGGGCTAAATATTCTATGCTCAAGTCCACACTGAGTATCTACAACAATATTGATATCACGAAGTATTCAAAAGTCATAGCGTTCCTGAAACGCAGTTCAGAAGGACAAAAGGAAAAAAAGTCCTTGACGTTTACATCAGGTCAAATAAAGATTTTCCTGGAAGATTCACCAGATATTTTGTATCTTTTTGAAAAGGTAAGTGTATTTTAGTTCTGTTATTTAATCTACCTAGTACTTACGTACTACACACGCAAGTTATCTAGACACTCCGTTTAAGCGCTTTGTGTATAAATTAGGTAGTAGGTACCTACACTTTACTACTTCATAAATCATAGTTTTTGCCTTGGCTATGTACCTCAAGCTTATTATATCGTTTATTGTTACAGGTTGCACTAATCTTCGGCATAATGGGGGCATGCCGAAGGCAAGAGCTATACAACATCCAGTTCGATGAAGTCTCTAACATAGACGACAGTACAATCATGGTGAAAGTTTCGAAAACAAAAACGAAAATAGATCGTTCTTTCGTTGTGACGGGCAACTGCTATGCCGTATGTAAAAAATACATGGAACTTCGACCCACCCCCTGGCGAAACCCTGCCTTTTTCTTGAGCTATAGATCGGGGAAGTGCGTCGATCAAAGAACTGGTATTAATAAATTTTGGTGCTCTGGGAAAAACTATCGCAAGTTTTTTGAATCTGCCTAACCCAGCGTTGTACACGGGGCATTGCTTCCGGCGCACCTCGGCGACCCTTCTCATAGATAGCGGTGGTGATTTGACCGCACTGAAACGACACGGGGGGTGGAAGTCTTCTACTGTGGCTGAAAGCTACATTGATGAGTCTTTAATGAATAAAATTCAAGTCTCAAATACGATCTTGAACAGTATAGAAAACAAGACGAATAAAGTAATTATAAATATTCCGACTCCGTCTACGAGCACTACTGCTTGCCCCGCGACCGCTACAGCTGCTGGATCAATAATTAACGTTAACTTTCAAAATTGTACCATCCAAAATTTGAACAATTATTATAAATAAACTATTGTCAGCTTTTACTCTTGTTGTTTGACTAATTGCATTAGTGAAGATAAAGTAGTGTATGCAACTGCATATAACACGGGTATTAAAACACTCGTTACTATTATGAAACTCGCTGCGCTCGTTTCATAAACTCACACTCGTGTTTTAATACCCTTCATTATATGACAGTTGCATAAACTACTATTATATACCTCGGCCATGTGGTCACCGAGGATTTAAAAGACGATGGAGACATCGAAAGGGAGAGGAGAGCGATGGCGGTCCGCTGTAACATGTTGGCTCGCTGATTCGCGTGTAGTTTAGAGATAAAGATTACACTCTTTAAAGCATTTTGCCAAACTCTTTACACCTACAATCTGTGGGTCAGCTACACGCAGCGGGCCATCAACGCTCTCCGAGTACAATATAATAACGAGTTCAGGGTGCTGGTGGGGCTCCCACGCTACTGTAGTGCATCTGCGATGTTTGCGCACGCGCACACAGACGGCTTCCACACCGTGCTGCGGCGACGCATCGCGTCGCTGATGTGCCGCGCGCGTGGGAGCGCCAACACCATCCTGAACGTGCTCGGCGTCAAGCTGGACAGCCCCTTCTTTATAATCTGTTCTCCCTATCCATCCATAGGAAAGCTTGTGCTTTTGCTGCTTGTGGAAGGCTTGTGCCCCAGCAGTAGGGTTATAAAGTGAGCTAGTGATGATGATGAACATGAAACAATGGGAAGGTAATGTTTTATTAGGCTTCCGATTAATTTGTATTATATTATATTGGAATCGGACTATCAATGGTAATAAAATCCTTTACGTTCCGTCTTACGCAATAGATGATCTCATGGTGACACTAAAATTATTTACCGTCATAGCATGTCACAAATTAATATAGAGACAAACAAAACTTTAGTCTTCGCGTGACCGCGGGCCCTAAAACGGGTTAAAACGTCACGATATAATAATAACTATAAACTAAACACGTAGGTATATCCAGATCTGTATAAAGTGTTTTTCAAAGGGCAGTGTACACGTTAAGAAACTAAAAAATATATTTACCTGTCTCGTAACCCGTGACCTTAATTAATGGCAACTGAAACACCGATCAATTAATCTATATGAACTAATTAACAATCATGCTAGTTGAAGCCAATTTTCGTAACTTGAACACTGGATGATATGCTTGTACGTATCACAGATTCAAAAACACAACAACTTTGGTAGGTACTATTTGCGAGTGCCCGTTAACGATTCCATTGATTTTATTAAATAAAAAATAAAACAAAAGACGCGCGCAACTCCGCGGATCGCTCCTACGACTGATTGCGATTGATTATGTATTCGTGCAGTTAGTAAAAGCCTCGCCCAAACAGAGGCGGTCTGCGGTAGCGGGCACGGTCGCGATCTTAGTGCCTATAGTGTGAGTTTTGTTTACTATCCGTATTCATTCGATTACGTTAATGAAAACGAAAATTGGTATTGCAAAATTTTAACTTTTCTCGTATGTCGCCAGGAGGCGCTACTTCAATGCCATACTAATTTTCGTTTTCGTTAACGTGATCGAATGTCAAAACTCACACTAGGCACAGTGCTCGCGCGGTTACGTAGTTCACACTAGCGCGGTGGCGATGGCGGTCGTACAAGTATTGACATAAAATAAAGAAACAGCAAAAGGTAAGCTTCATACTTGACGCGCTCGAGCAACGCACACCGCATAGACCCTTACACGGACACGGTATCTCGAAACAGTTCACGCGCAGTCTCCTTATTTTGTCGTGACGTGGTTTGTCGTGTAGTGGTGGACACTACTGGCAATGCTGTCTAATGGTCAACCCTGTTATACACGACTATAAACTATAAACCGTCAGGTTACAAAGAAGTTGTCAGACAACCTTGCGCAAGCAAACTAACTCACACAAGGGGCCATCAACATCAGGTCATAACGCCAGATCAGGACGCGCCTAAGCGCATTCTTCATCCGGAACTCTTGCCTAAGTGTCAACTTTATGTTTACGTATTTATCATAATGTTAACTTAAATCAAATGTCAATTTTAAAGTACAGTCACGAGCATTAACATGTAAACACTGTAACTCTGAATACAATGGAATTAGAGTCAAAACTTGTCAAAAGTGTGTATATGTGTTATTGACTGTATGTACCTGCGTGCGGTCGTGGGCATAAAGCTGTAGATTGCGGCCTGCCCGCGCTTATTTCTTATATTTAGTACCGCGTACGCAGACCGCGTCTGTTTGGCCGAGGCTTATTACTGTGGTATCATGTTTCCTGGCATTAACCTTACGCGAGGCGCATCCATTATGATGAGGTAAGGTTAGCATAATTAAAAGGCGGTAAGTTGGACGATACTCAATATAATCGATTTCGAACAATGGCAACTGTATGCCGCGGCTAAGATAATACATTGATTTCTGATGTACTGACGACGTTTCAATCAACGTAGACAACGTATCCAACTGCAGGTTAGTGATCACAAACGTGGGCAACATCGAAAAATCCGAGAAACATTTTTTGCCCATCCTGGGAAAAAACCCAGGACTCTTAGATACTGAGCGCTTTACCACTCGATCACCGAGGCGTTATGTTTTGGCCCAGTTTCATGCGCCATGCATGATTACGAATGTACTTCGTCCGGTAATAATAGATTTAATAATAATAGAGTTAATAATGACTGAATAATAGGTAAATTTTGTTGTCGATCTTAATAGATCAATCGATTAATCGTAATCGACGCAATTTTAAATCAATACATAGATGTTGGACTAAATTTTACTTTGTATTCTTTTGTTGCGGATTTGGCTAGATTAGTTGCACGTCAATTGTATGCATTTTATGTGATGAGTCATGACCTTTAAATAGATCGTGATCATTATCTGCAACGTGTGCTATCGACTGCCGTTTTTGCATTGTGATCTTGTGTGCTCAAAAGAACTAAATAATAACATACTAGGCTATAATATTTTGAACCTGTGCCTGACACGAACTTTTGTTAAATTACTTTTGCTCGAAATCTACATAATTGATCAAAGATAAAAGTAAAGAGCCAAGCTTGCAGTTATTGCTTTGTTTTTAGGGTTCCGTACCTCTAAAGGAAAAAACAGAACCCTTATAGGATCACTTTGTTGTCCGTCTGTCCGTTTGTCTGTGTGTCTGTCAAGACCCTTTATCTCGGGAACGCGGAAAGGTATCGAGTTGAAATTTAAACCATATACTCAGGTCTGCAGTCCCTTGAATTTAAAAAAAAATCAAACTTCTAAGTTAACGAAAAAAAAAGATACGGCCCTTTATGTCGCAAAAAAAAGTATATTTCGACACTCTCAAGGGAATCAAAATTCATAGGTTACTTGCCGTTGACTTAGAACTATGAAGTTTGGCAAGTAATATCGTCTTAAGTACAGAGAAAAACCTGAAAATGCAAAGAACGGGTGTCCAAATGTTGAAAGAAGTTAACCGTGTCACGTGGGGTATCGTATGAAAGGCATTCTATTCTTCATCAGACTTCATTTGCACAAGCTTAAACAAATTTTTAATAAAATTATTTTTATGATGTATAACTTTTCGATTTATTTCGGGAAAAGTTCGAGACTCGATTCCTGAACCATATAATATGTACCCATAAAGTACGGAACCCTCGGTGGGCGAGTCCAACTCGCACTTGTCCGGTTTTTAAAAATTATTGTTTTGCTGAATTTAATGTATAAGACAATAATTGTCTACGCTAATTATAACATAACGCTAATTATAAGTGTCCGTGAAAATAAAACAAAACAGTGCAACGTTACATTTTAAATCTGATCCAATCCGAACTCCTTGGAGAATCTATTAGGGAACGGGGCAACGCAATAGTGCGTGACGCCATTCCCTCTAGAAAACCTCTGACGGTGTTTCGATCACACACCTTGAGGAACCCATTAAGTTTCTCGCCGCCCCCAAAACAGTCCAGTGACGCTTTTTTTAAAAAGGCAGTCTAACACAATCAGAAAACTCTCTCAAAAAAAAAACTTTTCAAATTCGTCCTTATCGATGTCGAACTGCTGTTTGCTCGAACGTTTACACTACAGCTCATATGAAATCGACCAATCACGAGCTCGACGTTTTGTTGACCTCGAACCCTCGATGCATCAAAATCTCGAAAGATCATGTGGAACGACAGACTAAAGCGTGAAGGGCTGTAGGTATCTTAAAACAACATTTCTTAAAAGTGATTGATTGCGTATATCGAATTCACTATATAAGGTCACATTTTATCAACTGCAAATATTTTGAGGATAAATTCAACAACATATTTTATAAACTATTTTTATTGAAAAAGTCTTAAATTTCTATACGCTAGTTTTCAAGAAAAACGCCAAAAGACATTACGATTAAAAAGAAAAATAAGGCACTTGCGGTAGTTTCAATTCAAAGGAGCCGAAACAGAGAGGCCGCAATGCCTTCACCGCTTACACGTCCACCTACTTTTATTTAAAAGAGCCGACAGAGAGGCCGCTCTTTAAAATATTACAATTTTTGTAACATGAAAAGTAAAAAAAACCAACTTGATGTTTTTTTTAATGCTAGGGCCTTATTTCTCTGCTATAATTAGATGTTTTGTCAAAATATTTGCAGTTTTTTTATATTTTTATTTTTTTATATTGACACGTCATAGTGACCACATCCTGCCTGATGGTAAGCAGCCGATGCAGTCCAAAATAATGAGATGAGAGAGAGAATAATTGATAAAAAGCGACCTTATATATTATTTGACTACGAGTAGTTTGTAAGGATGTTTTAGGTCAACATAAAAAACAATGTATAAGAGTAGTAATAAATAAACTCTTTAATAAAAAAAATACCACCAGGCACGTAGCCTGCACATCAGACTCCACAAACTGTCAAATTTTCTCAATATACTGAACTTTATGTCTAACTAGCGGTCGCCCGCATTTTCACCCGCGTGGTTCCCGTTCTCATGGGAATATCGTGATAAAAAGTATCCTATGTGTTAATCCAGGTTATAAACTATCTGTATGCCGAATTTTATCCAAATCCATCCATCCGTTGCAGCGTGAAGAAGCAACAAATTCACACACATACACACAAACTTTCGTATTTATAATATTAGTGTGATAGTGTGATGTAATGTGTTGGAGACCTGATATAAAGATCATTTTAAGTTATAAATTGCAAATACTTAGTTGTAATCTTAACATAGTGCTTAATATGTTCCGTTAGATTGTTTTTCTAAAGTAAAAACAGTAAACTAAAAAAAAATTGCTTGATTTTATAATTTAAAAAACAAAGTCTCGTCTTCTCGTAAATACTGGATTTACAAAATCTATAACAATGTGGTAATAATACCCTTTGAAACTACCCTCGTTATGTATTGGCTTTGGTAAAGACGATTATTTGGTAAATCTTAGATGTTTTTTAGTTTAATATGTGCATCGGCGCCGTCCAGTTCTTGGTCTTGGGATAACCACTTGGCCACCATTCTCCTGAAAGCGTTTATCAACTTTCGAAACACAGGACTGGCTCATGTGGAGCTGACGTTCGACAGCCTGCTGGCTGAGCCTTTCTTGCAATAGAGCGACGATTT